>JABCJZ010000272.1:0-70849 GCA_013184445.1 Fusarium sp. NRRL 53497 | reverse complement strand
GACCTATGGATGACAAGATAACCCCAGTGGGGATAATTGGTAACTTTGAGTTATGTATGTTTTACCTTCTTCGAGTACTGGATCATTCCACGGAAGCTTTGGATCCTGAGTTGTTCCCACGCATACAAGTTGCAACTTTGACGTGTTGTTTAGTGTATAAAGAATAAAATTTTATATTACTAATAAGCTTAAGGCTTTAAATATCAAATAGTTAAAATTTTAATAATATTATATTATTAATTAGCTGAAAAGATACTTCCCAGGGTTATATATATTATCGCTAGAATTAATTAAATAAATAATTAGTAAATATTAGGAGAGATAACTTATTCTCGTTTCCAGATTCTAGTTAATATACATATAAGTAAATATATAGTAATAGCATCTTTGCTAAATATAGCTAGGGCCTATCTACTTGTACTATTAGCATTAACGTAATTAGCGAATATTTCCTGCCTTATATTTCCTAAGATTTAGTAAGGTTGCAATCTCGCTGGCACGTATCCCGTAGGCCTTGATTAGATTAGGTGCAGTTTGAATATCCGGCGCAGGTTTTATATGCATTAGTATCTTATTCCAATATTGCTATAGAGAAGAGACCTGGCTAACTATATATAGTAACTGCAGCAATATCGCCCAAAAAATAAAAACTATAATAACAGAATATCTTCCGATTCTCGATTTAAAACTTCCAGCCGCTTACTGCCTCAATCTATGCCTTGTAGAGGCCATTACACTGCAAACTCTTCCCTATATTTTGAAAGTCAGAATAATACCCTATAGCCTTCTCGAATTATAGTCTCTCCTTTTACATACCTCAGCTACTCATAACACCATAACCTCTTGTATCCTGACAGGCAAGGGTATCCATAGTCATTGCAGCAGTCCGCTGACACAAGTTCATTGTTGCGGCACAAATCGCCATGGTTGACATGCTTCGTTGTCCAATGCAACCTCCTACCGCTGGAGTCCCTGTCGCCCCATTTGGCTTTCGTCGAGCCGCAAGAGGGCGATGAGCCGAACCACTCGCATCGCTCATCATGCTTGTCAATGCACTTTGCGGAGGCACTTGTCGTAGCTATGAACACTGCAATTATAATTTGGGCCTTCATTTTTGATGGAGACACTGATGTGCTGGGTCGTCGTGGGCCTTTTCTTGTAGTTTTGTGTTGTTCTGGAAGTAATGAGTTGTGTTTGCGTGGTCCCCGAGGTTCTCTTATAATTCTTTACAAGGCCCACAACGAGAACAAACAAATATGCACGCCGACAAGCTCTGCTGCTCGGCGAGAGCGTTTGACATGCAGGTGCGGCTGAAGGATGCTTACGCGAATACTGTAGGGTATGTGTGCTGTCAGCAAGCCACAATCATATAATTTCTCCAGCTGAATCTAAGAAATAAGCTCAAAAACGCTAGAAAGGCTAGCGTGACGACTAAGATGCAAGCTTTTAACAACTCACTGTAAGACTATGCAATGTAACCTTTCATGTTTTCAAAGCGGGCATCCGCTCAGGCTAATACTCTAATATTCTGTATTAAGAACCGGGACCTGTATTCCAGTTAAGAATGGCGCTTGGCTTATTGTCAATGTCCGACATATAGGAAGATATACTGTTATTTATTTGTAAATAAGTAAGATGCCCGGATTTGAGTCTCGCTTTATATTAAGTTTAGATTGCAGGGTCTCCTCCATGCTGTACAACACAATACCCGCATCCATAACTGCTGAATCTGATTTGCGAAAGTGCCCTATAGCCCCCAGGTTTGTGATTTGAACCTGGAAAAGCATTCAGTTCTCGGCGCTTCTCCATAGCAATACCAAAGTACGAGCTACGATGTAGGAAAACACCGCAACAGAGCGAACCCTAATTTGTGGAATTAATATGCTATTGCTATGCTAAGACTTAGTAGCGGATCCCCGAAGTAGGCGGTGAGATTGTGGATATAGATAGGTAAGCTGAACTGACCCCATCGGGTAGGTCGCAAAATAACCTGGCGGAAAATGTATGTATTGAGGAGGTTAGAGTGTTCGGTTTTTTTTGCGGCTTACCTGCCCCAGTCTCTGACCTGGACTATATGGGCAAATTGAGAAGAAGACGATAAGCCCTAGGTTCGTGGCCTGATTCGAATTGGAGCTGGAGGCAACCATCTTCTGAAGTCCCTAAAAGACCACTGATTTTGCTATTGTCAATCCTGATTCCAACGTAATCGTTGCACAGGCCACCGGCAATTGAAAGATTTTGCGACATAGTAGCTTAACCATATCACCAAGGCAGAAGATGAAGAAGTGGAGGGGAGAAGAGATGCTTGTATAGTCGTAAAATGGAAAGAGGGCTGACATTTGTCTCAACGCTAAGAACGCCTTGCATGAAATATTGGTGGCTTAGTAGTGGCTGTGTAAGTGTCTTTGGCATTTTCAAATAAGAAAAGTAAGGTATAAAATAATAATAAAAGAAGTTAGTGGCTGTCCTTGAGTCCTGATTACGGATTAAAAAAATAGGAAAATGATTTTGTGAATAGTGTCTTATAATGGTTTTTGTTCACCTCGCAACCCTCGTACCGGCACGCAATAGGCTATGAAACACATGTTTGTCAGGAGGCGTCTTGTACAGCCTTCTGCTTTTGTACTAGTAGGGGCTAGATGACGTATAAGTGTTCTCCCTTGCATAAGGCCTCCTTGTCTCGACGCAGATTAACCAGGATAATCACTGAAGTGCTGCTATGTATTTATAACTCCAAGGGTATATATGCAGACCTGGAGATACGAGACGAGACACTGAATACAATCAGCTATCAATATGGGCTTTGCCCAGCCTTGGCTTGGAGTTGGCCTTGACGCACTACTGCAGCAGTTGAAGACTTTTAGCCTCCGGCGTCAATGTTAGCTATGCTTCTGTGATAATTGAGCTTGAGTTCGGCAAGGTACTTGATACTAGAGACCTAACTCTTGTTGCCCACTGGGGCTACACAAAGAGGCTAATAACTCACACCACCCGCCCTGCTACCAGCCTGAACAAGACCGAGGGTATGGATGATACCAACGCCGCTGAGTACAAGCTGTTGAGAGCCCATAAAGGACTTGCGAAATTATGTGGCGCAATGGTGATTATATGCTAAGCTTTCTTTCGACTTGTTAATTGTTATGATTAAGCTTATATTGCAAGATTATTCGTCAGATAATAGTTTCGAGTATCTCAATAAGCAATTTAGAGACCTTTTTATGCAAGCAATGGGCCAACAGGCAAGCAAATGAGTATGACTCAATGTTCAGCAGCTATTATAAATTTCAGGATTAAGTAGCTAGGGTCCAGCTAGGCGATATCCAGAGTTGGTGCATCGATGGATATACTGATCTTTCAATCCACTAACCCAAAACTACGAATTTTAAGCAGAGTAAAGAAATTTCTCATAGCTATAAAGACGTTGGATTTTTGGAAAGGCATTACGAAAAATTTCCACTGACCATTATTTATCAAAGTTCGAAGGAGCGATTCAAATAATGAGCTGAGAATAAAAGCAAAGTTAATAGATATAGCTCTAAACATAATGCTGGCCTTAAACTTTATTAAACTGATTAAAAAGGATATTAGAGATATTTTTAAATACATATAACTCTCTCAATCTTCTCTACTCCCCCAATTCACTGATGCAAGTTACGGATCATTAGCAACACTTTTAACGTGATCAACAAACACATCAAGAGGCGTTAGGGAAGCCGAGGTCAATGTCTCGTCAGCGGGTCCCAGGTACAAAACATAATAACTACTGCTTTTGAGAATATACAATCTGGTCCAGTCGGGCTTTGCTGATTGTGTACAAGTCTGAGAAGAAGAGGAACTGGCACAGTTGAGTTTTGCGGCATGACACTGGATTGCAGTACCAGGCGCAGGCGACGGTGTACAACTAAGGTATGTTTTACCGTGTTCGGGGTCTTCAGTGGGACAGGGAGTCAGAATTGCGGAAGTGTCGTCGAGATTGTATTTTGCGCAGATGGAAACACCGTCTTGTATCTGTGTCAAACGACTTGTACTTTTATCGATGGTAAAGCGGACAGGGTTATAATTGGTTCGGGTACCAAACACTAGAGGAAAATCAGGCCTCTGATTCGATTTGAGTTCCAAGCCGAGAGCAGCACCCTGACCAGCAATGAGGAGATAATCAGTAGGGACTGCTGCTTCTGATGTGGTAGTCGTTGTCAATGCAGTGGAACTCTCGACCGAAAAGGTCTGGGTCGTGGTGAAAGTAGTTGGTGCGGTTAATGTCGTGAAGGTAGTGACCGTGGTTGTATCAGCCGAGGTTGTAGACGCCTTTTCAGCAGTTGCCTCAGATGATGTCTCAGTAACTAAGACAGTAACATCTGCCGACTCGATACTGGTTGTTTGAAGAATAGTTGAAGCCTCAGTTGTTGTAATACCATCCGAACTTGAGGTCTCAGTAATTGAGACAGTGCCATCTGTCGACTCGATTGTGGTTGAGTCAAGGATGGTTGAAGCCTCAGTTGTCGTAATATCAACCAAAGTTGAGGTCTCAATCACAGCGTCCGTTGAACTCCTCGTGGTGGTAGATTCCATAGTTGAAGTTACTGCCCCGGACAATGTTCCAGAGGTCTCAGTCGTGGACGCTGAGAATGTCGGGGATATCGCAGTCGCGCCTTTGCCTGTCAGCCGTTAAGTGTCCAGTTAAACACCATACCAACTGCAAACCTACCAGAAGTTACTGGCTTGCATGGGCTACCAGCCACCAGCCCAAAGGCTAGAGATAGTAAGTTGTAGGAGCGCATGGCTAGCGGAATACTCGGGTTTGAAATAAACTCCTACATTTCAAAGTCAGAGAACTCGAAACCCTCCATCAGCGAGGGTAATGGTTGTTTTTATGCTACTCGGTTACTGTGGCCTGTCATTGAATTTTCTTTCTTCTGCTGAGTACGAAACTATTGATTCTCAGCTGGTGCTGAACCCTGCCATTTCCGGCCGTGGCGTGATTATTGACAGATAGCGTCACGCTATATATGGAATCAGCGTTAGCGTAGAAGAACTTGACGCTACACTTGAGATTAAGGGACTTGTCTATTGGACGTATTTTAATTGACAAATTTATGCATACTGGTTTAAAAAGTAGAGTTAGGACCCCGGCCCCATTCTGATAAATGTTAAATATTAATAAGTATTTTAAGCCCTGTCTTGCGAGTCTCTACCCAACAATTCTTCCAGTCTTCCTACAACATTGGCCCTGAAGTTTTTCCGAAGTCTGAAGATCTTGGTATGCATCATCAACGCAGAGCTGGGAAACGCCTTCAAGCATATGACCCGAGGCAAAATGCCTCTGCTTCCACGATTCAGCGACCATACCCTGACAACACGCAATGACATGATTCAAGCAACCGAAGCCCTTCTTCAGTCACTCGTTCAATACATGTCAGCCAATAAAGGTCGGGTCAAGCTTCCTTACACCAATGGCATGCATTTAGATAAGGCGGTATTTAGTATGTGGCTCAGTCTTGTTGCGAAGAGAGCCATGAAGGATGTTTCTTTGGATGCGAAGCAATTTCCACAAACTTGTTCAAGTCTGATATTACCTACGGCATGAGAGGTTTCAGTGCCATCGATGTTACAAAAATGGCAACGGGAACCCTGACTCTTTGTCAGGTAACAAGGCCAAAGTGAATAGACACGAGATCAACGCAGGTCATGCAAATATCTGGGATTCTTTCCAGTTTTAATGATATCTTCATTAAGGGATCCCAATTTTTTACTACGTCAACTATCAAAGTTGTCTAAATTTAGACTCTGGTGATTAATTCTGCGGCTGATTGAATAAACAGCTTAAATGGCAATTCCATGCTATCACGCCTCTTACTGATTCTGACTTGACTAATAACTGCCAGGATTGTGAGGGGATATTCTCCAGTAGCATCGGCAGTTGCTGCATAATCGCCCAGGTTTACTGTCTCATATCTTCTAACTCAAGTTGTTGGAAGATGATTCCCGTTTCGGCTCTTGGGTATCAATGCATAGTGGCTGAATGCGGGAGGCCGACCGCCCGAATATCAGGTTGGAATATCCGACCGAGAGGGGTAGAGCTTCTACCAAGAAGTTTAGTCTTAAAGGCAGCGAAATATTCTTTCCCCTACTGTGAGATTTATTGCAAGTTCTATCAAAGTTTATATGCACGCTAAAGACAGCATACCAGAGCATCAGTAACCCTCTTCTCATTATCTATCAACTCCACCATGGCCCAACAAGCCCCGTCTCAATTTTTGACCAATGAGGTTCAGGAAGACAGCACGTCTACTGTATCAGTCAAGTCAGTTCGCCAGCTGCAGAGCTTCCTCCAAGACCTCGTCAAACTTCCCACCAAACCTCCTTCAATCTACTTGGATGCCTCAGGCATTGGAAAAGGTGAACTGATCGACCTGCATCTTTTCATCCCATGTACAAACACTCTCTTCCTTGTCAGCATGAGGCAGCTTGGTGATACTGCTTTTTTAGCCGTTGGCAACGGCGAGACATCGCTTCGTGCCATCCTCGAATCAAAGGATATTTTTAAAGTTGGATTTGACATCCGCGACATATCCCGACTATTGTTCCGCCAGTTTAACATGTCGCTCGCAGGAGTTTATGACCTCCAACTCATGGAGCTTGCGAGCAGAAAGGATGGACAATCTAAGAAGTTTCTCTCCGGATTCGCCAAGTGCATCGACCAGGATATTCCAAGCTCGAATAGCACCAAGGTCCATTGGCTGAACCCCGAAGACTCGACAAATATGCATCTATACAACACTCTGGGTCGTCATCCGAGCATGAAACGAGTTGAGATGTTTCCAATATTGTGGTCAGTCTATAATCGGAAGCTCAGTAAAGCGAAGAATGCAGTTTGGCTTCATCTCGCGCGAGAGGAGTCTGAGCAGAGAGTACATGACTCAAAGAACAATTCAGCAAGCCATCCAGAGAGGCGCAAAATGGGTCCGGACGTTTTCTGGGATCATGAACAGAGACAGGCTATGATTGACGCTTGGAATGATGGCCTTGCTTTAGAAGAGAGGCTGGGAGAACTAGGAATTGCGATTGGTTCTGAATAGAACCTTACATAAGAAATGCCAATCCGCCATTAGTTCTGAACACAAAGCAAGCCCATCTGTTGTAGTGTCTTGCATGGGTCGCTATGAGCAGACGTTAGGTGGTTAGGGGAATAATAAGAGTGAGATATTGAAAAAAAAAAGGCAAGCAAATGGAGACTAACCTTCTCAACTATAGAGGAGGCTTGAAGGATGTCCTTACCGTTGGAGATACCGATGCTAGTCAAGGCTGAATGGAGATAGTATTGAGCGAGGTCATTGCCAGGGATATGTGAGAAATAGCTATTAGACGAACTGAAACGTGGAGTTTCCGTATGGTTGATTACATCAAGGAGCAGGCCCTAGAATATGGCAATAGCTAGTCGTCTTCGATTAGGCCTATTTTAGATGAGATCCAGGCAACTACTCTGCTCCCTGTACTGAGCATATTTAAGGATAGCTTCTTTGATCTACGTGTTTCAATGTCCACAATCGGAGCCAGAAAGACCACACTTCCAACAGATCCAAGTCCCACCAATTTCGCAGGCAGACTAGTTAGAGGACAGATCGTTCAAGCTACAGAAAGACTATTAGTAAGAAACCTCCCAAGCCCGCTAGAGCAAAACTCTCTGACTAAAAGTTTGTTCAACAGGTTTCGTTCAGCAGATGGATTTGCACAATGGAACAGTAACAATTCGGGAAGACCTCGAGTTTTCAGCTCTCCTTTGACTGCCCCAGCATCACTCGAAGGCAGAGAAGTTGAATTACGCTGACAAGATCTTGGACTTGCTTGATCTGAATGACGTGCAGAATACGATTGTCGGAGAAGATGGCAGAGGGCTCGATGTTGAACGACTCAAGAGAATGATAGTTATTTTACGGGTTCCGGCTTCTATGATAAGACACTGACCGCGATTCCCGCTCAGATCCATGTTGCATTGGCTGCGCGGCCCAAGGTCTTCTTTGCAGATAAGATAACATCTGGTCTCAACTCCGAAGGCATATCCCAGATCGTTCACTATCTCAAGGTACTCGCTCGTCAAGGTCAAGCAGTCATCGTCACCATCCATGAGCCTTGAGCGCTTCTGTTCTCCCAGTTAGATAATCTGCTAGTTCTATCTTTCATAAGGCCGATAGCTCTAATAAGTTGCCTAACATCATTGACTCACTCGTTAGCAGAGTAATACTGATCAAAAACCCCAGTTTCGGCAAAGTGACTAAAGCTCTCTCCTTCTTTTCCCGCAATGGTGCAGTGTATCTTAACGGTGAAAACACTGGAGAATTCATTCCCGAGGCAGTAGATGCCAATGTAGACGCTCACGCAACCGACAAGGGCTCCAACTGGGCTGCAACATGTGCCGCGTCTAAGGAAGCTCCTCTTCTTGAGCAAGACATAGAATCAAGTGCCAACAACAACACTGGAAATTCCTTAACAACCACCCGCGAGGAAAGTTCTGCTACCTCAGAGTACTACGCCTTTTTGTCGACCAAAAAGTTATGACTCACCAAGAAAATGCTACTGAACCACCTTATATATACTCCAAGATCTGGGTTCATGGCATCAGTGCTATTCTTGTTGGTTTTACCTACTTTCATACCGATACCAGCCCGCAAGAACTTCGGAACCGGTGAGCCCATGATAGCACTCAACTTTACTCAGGTAACTTGAGTTGACTGACAATAATTACAGCATGCAGATAGATGTTAGACGTGCCCTGGATGAAGCTGGAGCTTGATAAACTCACCTGGAAGATCTCATAGGTAAAACGAAACAACCAAATGTAAACCAGCTTGTCCCAGAGTTAAGCCGCTCGGAGGATACCAGTGGATAAAGTACAGGATAGTAACAGATACAGCGCCCGAAATCTAGGAGAGAATGGTTGAAGAGACGAAAGCGATCCATCTGGGTGCATCAGGCGGCTCCTGACGGAGTTGCGAGTACAGGCTAGCAAAAAAGTACCCAGCCAGGATCACATTGACAATGGCGTTGCAGAGAAAGAGGATGAAGAAGACGTTATGATTGCCACACTAACTTTGTTCTATTCTAAGACAGAAGCCTCATCTGCCAGTAATATCTGCGAATATTAACCCTCCGATGATATCATCGCATGCTCGTTTAAGTAAAGATCTACACAGCAAACAACTCCTCCTGCAGTCAAAAATATAAGTAAAATAATTCAAGTCGACAAACCTTGGCTAGATAATTATTACAAATATTGTATGACAACTAGAAAGACTTCTTGTATTACTTAATGACTTGGGCTGAATTCCCTCCTAAGATGCCTCGCCTAATTAAGTATTATTTTGGGGGCGGGAGAACGTGATCAACAGCACAGCCAGGATTGCGCCCCCGCATAGCCAAGCTGCCAAGACTCCCAATTTCCAATCCCCATTAAAAGCAACGTTGAGACCCTCCCTCTGCTGCGCCCACTACCATCCTCAACTTCAAACACAATGCCCCAGACAGCCAGCACGTCGAGACCACAGCTAGGCATTCGACTTGAAGGCAATCGGTCCTCGTATTCTCCGGGCGATACTATCATAGGATGCGTATATCGGAAGAGCCATACCGTGAGCCCAAGGTCAACGGTTTCAGTCTCTTTATCTGGGAGAACTAAATCCAAGATGGTTGTCAGACGTGGCAACAACAACTCATCAACATATAGAGGTCGTTTCAACCTAATCCCGCCGACTGGTTACTCACAAACGATTTTCGAAGGTCCGCTGCATATCGAGAGCACTGGCGACGAGAAGGTATGGCCGTTCGCAATTACGCTGCCGAAATATGTCAATCCAGAGTTCCTGAATGGTGGAAGCCAGGAAGAAAGTTACTTGCCAATTAATTCAAGTGACCATGTCTTGCCATCGACTTACACTCTTCATACCTCAGGGAGTACGGAAGCTTTCGTTGAATATTTCCTAAGAGCCACTCTAAGGCTTACCGGCCAAGGCCACTTTGACATGCCTGAGGCCACGCTCCCTTTCCGGGTTATAGCTATGAGTTCAGATCCTCCGATCGCCGATTTTGCTCTAAGACATTCGCCCAACCGCCGGAATGTATCGAGTTATCGACTTGTTCCGGGAATGGAAGAAGCAAAGCTGTCATTTTCCCAGAAGATGAAACAGTCATTCAGCACTTCGAGTGTTCCGGATTTCCATTTTTCCCTATTACTGGACATACCAACAGCCATTCAAATTGATAACCCTACCCCGATACCGTTCAGACTACAGGTCGTTCCAGACTGGGTGCAAACCAGCGAAGTTATTAGGGATATACCGCAAAAGGTGAAGCTGGCCTGGATAAGCATCCGCATTGCAACAACTACCGAGATTAAATGCGAAGGAACATTCTCACCTCATACCAAGGACAGGAGCTCGACAATTGATCTTTGCGTTATGGATGCGACAAACAGACTAGGAACGACTCTATACATTCCTTTCAAGAACGACGGGCCTCCACTTGATATTGGAGAGCTGATCAACCTGCGTCTTGGAACGTTAACCGCCGGCTTCCCTCGTCAACTCCGCTCCGGAAGAGATGTCTTTTCTCCCACTTTCACAACCTTCAATATTCGCCACTCGCATAGGCTACAATGGGAGCTACGTGGTGAGGTTATGGGGGAACACTTTAAGGTTGCGGGTGCAGTACCATTGACGATATTGGCGCCTAGCGATGAGCAAGGGCAGCCAGTCCCAAACTCGGTAGGTAGCAGTGGTCATGCAGCAGACATGAATGCGATAGCTGGACCTTCCCCGATGCAGCGGAACGAGTCATGGATTCAGCCTCCAGATGAAGAGCAAGCACCACCTAGTTTCGCTCAAGTCCAGAAAGAAGATGGCAAGGCATCAGCAGAGGAAAAGCCTTTGGTTTAGAAGATATTCGTTGAAGAGGATAGCGGATAGATTCAATTATCAACCATGAGTTTCAAACTAGATTATTATTTAACCGAGACAGGGAAAGTACATCATTCGCTCAACCAGGATCACTACCAAGCCCTAAGCAATAGGGTAATTTCCTTTCAGACCCGAGAGATAATTTGGGTAGAGCAAGTAAAATATATTTATTACTCTTTGTCGTGGCAATCAATTGTAAAATTATTTTAGTAGTCGCAAGTTAAAGCTTTGTTAATCCGAGAACATAATCCCAATCACTAAATAATATCCACAGCCTGTTTATCAGCTCTTTAATTATTGTTTATCAGTTTGCTTTGGAACCAAGTTTTACCAGTTACAGCAGTCAAACAGTTAAGAATAATACTACATACAGCAAAAGGGCAGAGATTCAGAATAAACTCTAGTACTATTTATCGACAAGCCAACTGGAGGAACAAACACAACCCCAGCTTACTTGCAGTTTCCCAGTCCCGAAGGTTTCATCAGTCTCCAAAACCTATGCTTACAAACATGAGGGACGAAGACTGGAGGAGATTCTCATACAACGTGCACGCTTCTCTGGCCACGAACCAAAGAACCAATGCCTATCAAATGCTCTGCCTCTCCACGACTGTCTCATTGTGTGCGTGATCCTTGCTGGCCTTTTCTTCCCACTCAATACCAGGGGCGGTAGTAGGTTCAGTGTTCTCAAAAGCATCAATACCCTTCTTATAGCTAGGGAGAACATTGACACAGAGGGGAAAGGTCCAAGCAGCGAGAAAGAACGCCAAGGGAACGACCATGGCCATTCCGGTGCCATGGTGATCTGCTGCCAGGCCAGTGAGAGGGGGCACGCAAGCACCACCAATGACTCCTCCAATAATGAAACCACTGCCACGCTTGGTGTGTCGTCCGAGGCCTCGCATACCAAGAGCGACGATTGTTGGGAAGCAGATGGATTCAAAGAAAAGAACCACATAAAGCATAGCAATTCCAGTATCTCCCTTCTCTGTAATAGCAGGGCAAATAAAGACAATACACATGCTCATAAAGACAAGAAAGATGTAGCGAGGCTTGATGTACTTCATGAGGAAGACGCCGAAGAAGCGGCCAACAGCGAAAGCAGCCTGGGCTCCTGCGAAAAGTTTGGAGCCCGTCGAGTCGCTGGTGCCCTTTCGTACATCGGTCGCGTAGTTGATAAACATACTCGCAATACCGACCTGAGCTCCGCAGTAACAAAATTGGGCGAAAGAGGCGTGGAATAGTCGGTATTGCTTGCGTAGTGGCTTCTCGTGACCATCTGAGGTGGAGGATTCGGCTTGTTGAGCCATGTCTGATTTGAAAGAGTCGCGTCAGTCTCGCTTGAGTTGATAAGAAAGTATATTCCAGGATAACTTACCAGCATCAGTAATCTCGGGGATGTTGGAGAACAGGAACAAGGTGGCGAGCAGCAAAACGAAGACGGCGATAGAGAGATAGACCCATTGCACGTTTGCCAAAGCCTTCTCGTCGTCGAAGTTGAAGAAGACGTAGGAGCCCAAAACTGGTGCAACGACAGCACCAATACCGTTGAAAGCCTGTGACAGATTAATTCTCATCTCGGCGTACTTTGGAGGACCGCAGACTATTGTGCATTAGATAACGAGCCAGGAATATTGCGTCGATATAGTCTTACTAGTAATGAAGGGATTGGCAGCGGTTTCAAGGGACCCCAGGCCATTGCCGATAATGAAAATAGCTGCACAGAAGCCTCCAAAAGATTTCGCCTTGATGCAGGGAATCGCAATCAAGGCACCAATAGCATAGAGAGAGAGTCCCCAGATAAAAACAGCCTTGTAAGAGTAATGTCGGAGAATCCAGGCTGCGTGTCCGAGAGAAGCAAGAGGGTAGGCACTGATCGAGGTACATGATTAGCAAATACAATGCAATGCAATGCAAGTAGATCTCATGGAATCGAAAGTCATAGCTAGACTCACCCAAAGTATGCAGCTTGGAGACCGGCGGAGCGTGCCTTATTAATGCCAAGAGTTACCTGGAAATGCTTATTCAGAGTGTCCAGAAGGCCATAACTGAACCCCCAAAGGAAGAACAGAATGGTGACAAGGCAAATGGGCCAGATCGACTCTCGTAAGCTAAGGTCCGCTGCCTTAGTCACTCTGTCGTCTGACACCTTGAGTGACCGCTTCTTGAGGAATGCTTTGACTCCCATGTTGACAAGCCAAGTCGAGCGATGGTCAATATGGAGATATCGTGGTAGTAGGATCAATTTGTCGAGCTGAGTGAAACGAGACGACTGTAACGATCTTGGAAACTAACCTTGGCAAGGAGGATCTTCAATTGTTTATATACCAAATCAAGTAACCAAGGATTCCCCGGATCTAGATGGATCTTAGCGCCAAAGTACTCCATGGGGATGGAATGCACAGGCTGGGGAAAATGCGCAATGGCTCTGTTACTAAATTGCCCAATCGGGTTATTCATTGTGGCATGACTCTTCCATTATGCGGGGGAGAAAGCATCCGACGGGTAATTATTCTTAACTGACTTAATGACCTCAGGTAAGCTTAGTTCACAATCCACGTGGACGGATAACTGCAGGCCCCAACTGTCAATTAACTAAAAGCTCATGATTTGATTAATTGCCGAGTGCGGGGAATCCTTCCAAGAACTCAAAGTGACTCTTGCTCTTACCATTTTGGCCAAGATCAAGTATCTGTGGCTTGACACAGAGTTATTGATTGATGGGAAATCGGACGCCGTGGATAGTTCTTGGCCTAGCCTTTAATGCCACAGAAACTCTTGAGTTCTAGATGACCAGATTGCTGGACGATCTAGAACAGATCTACGTAGCACTCCCACTCGCCAGATAAACGCGGTCTGCTGGAAATAATTCTCAAGTCATTGCAAGAGACCATAGTGTCAGCAGCTTTGTCAAATATACTTACATGACTAGTAATTGGGATGAGCCATGGAATAACGAGTCGGCCAAGCGATTATTTCCGGTGTTATGAGAATACGGAAATTATGCTTGTAATGGCCCATTGGCCAGAGATTGGAGTATCTTGTCTGATCCGAGATCAACCAAGTGAATGAATTCTAAAACCTTATTTTTATTTTACGTTGTGCATCGTGCACGCTGCCCAGTATTGGCCACATGTGATATCTATCTCAACATCTACGACAGTGGAAGTAACAGCATTGTCATGCTGCACTTCCTGGTAACGCAAGCTCACTAGATAGACAAACCCGACGGTTATAATCACGGGTAATTTTGTAGCGATTGAGCGCTGTACCTGGGTAGTTCCTTGGCTTGCCCCTCATTTACCCCCAGGGGGAGCGATCAGAGCCGACATAAATAAACGCCCACCTCGCGTGGTTCTGGTCCCATAGAAAATCCATCTTTATTTTGTCGTGAGTTTCGCGACCTCCATTTCCTGGCCCACTTGGAGTGCCGGTCTGCCGAATACGTACATCCGTCTGAAATATCCGGAGTAGTGCGAATTCCCTGTTATTATCTCCATCCTTGATCTTATCATCACTCTCACTACCAACATTCCTCATTTGTGGTTTATTTATCTAGCTGATTCGGCTACGAATTATTCCCTGTTTTCTCTGACAACATGACAGATCAAGATGCTCCTCCGATTATCGATTCGCACATTCATTTGTATCCAGCTTCTGAACTCAACTCGCTGGCCTGGTGCGGAAACCATCACCCCTTAGCTGCGCAACATTCAGTCGACCAATATCGCCAAGCAACAGCCTCGGAGCCACGTCTAGAAGGCTTCATTTTCATCGAAACAGGCCGTAAACATGACCTGCAAGCTGGGGAGATCGATGGTTCGGGTTGGAGAGAACCTCTTGTTGAGTTATCTTGGATCAAGCGGGTTGCCCTTGATCAGCCGCGCCCCCAAGAAGGACATGGTTCTGGGGACGCCAAACTATGTCTGGGAATTGTACTTTGGGCACCACTGCCCAGTAGCACAGGGACTCTCGAAGAGTATTTACTCAGGGTGCAAGACGAAGCAGGAGCGGTGTGGCCAAAGATAAAGGGATTTCGCTACCTTTTGCAAGACCAGCCACATGGAACTATGCTCACACAAGACTTCATTGCCAATGCGAAGCTGTTAGGTCGCCGTGATTTTACGTTCGACTTGTGTATTGATACACACCGTCGGGGACAGCAGCAGCTGGATGATGTCGTTGAATTTACGAGACTCATACGAGACGGAGTCCCAACGAGCGAGGGGACTGTCTTGATACTGGATCATCTTGGAAAACCTGATATAAGTGATCGAGATCCAACGACAGATGCCGCTTTTATTGCATGGCGTACTTCAATGCAGACTCTTGGCAAGGACTCGCGCGTATATGTCAAGTTCTCGGGCGGATTTGCAGAGATGGGTGACTCGGTCGATAGACTGTCGTTGAGCGACATGTGCAAAAGACTGGAACAGTGGTTCAAGGTAATCCTGGAGGCATTTGGCCCAAGCCGCATTATGTTTGCTAGCGATTGGCCTGTCTGTACAACTGGTGTTTCAAATTCTTGGTCACGGTGGAGGGACATAACTGTGGAGCTGTGTCGAAGCTCAGGGTTAACTGTGGAGGAACAACGGCTGATTTTTGCTCATACAACCAGACACGTATATGAACTGTAACGCTTATATAGTTCGAAATTGCTTTCATTCTCAATCAGACAATCTTTCAAGGTAGTTTGATGTCAATAAACTAATAGTATATTATATGTATAAGATTGTGTACTAATCCTCTCGACCTCTCAAGTTGTTCACCTTGGAAAAGCGCCTTCCTCCGAGTAGAGTGGTATGTGTTGATGCCTATCTATCGACTTTTGACCTGAATGGTAGTTGCGATACTTGGAACCCCAGCAGAGTTCATCACAAACAACATCCAATAGCCTGGAAGAAGGATGCCAGGATCACCTGGAGTAACAAAGGAGTATCTGTTGGTTCCGGCGTTTCTGAGTGTCAAGGGAATACGTCGCTGATCGGTGTTGACAGTATGTGTAGCTGTACCGTAACGGATCAGAGAAGCACTCTTAATGGCAGAGTTTGTGGACATGGTCAAAGTGTTTCCTGCGTTGATGACTTTTGCAGAGACAGACAATATCTTTGGACGAGTGGCTCGGTTACCATCCTGATCAAATAGATATGCGGGAGTGTAGATTTGGGCATCGAAGTGATTAGTATCACAGTTGCCGCAAAGGCCACCGCCACCATTAAAGACAGTTGCGTCAGGGAGCAAGAGTGAAACGCTGTGATAGACTCGGATAATGGAATTTGGTTGTTGCTTGTAGAAAGTGTCGGTTGAAGGGTTGTACAGTTCAGGTGTAAGTTGTGGAGTGCTGTCACTAAAAGGAATGCCATGACTCTGGCCTCCAGTAAGGAATGTCGTGCCATCTGGGAGGACAACTGAAGTGTGGAAAGTCCTTGGGTACCAGAGACCGTTGCTAGCGAAAGATACCTTAGGCTGAGTACCTGGGTTTCCGATGGTGATGATATACGCATTTGCTGTTGCATCGGTGTTTTGATAAGATGGCGAGCCTCCAAAGGTCAGAATCTTGCCGTTGACCGCATCATACATAACAGCATTGCCACACATCTGATCTGGAGCAGTACCATGACTGGATCGACGATTTCCTGCAGGCGTCGAGTGTCCTGAACCAGAGGTGTAGTACCAATTCATGGCTGTACTGGGGCCAGCCTGGAAAATGGTGCCACTCTTCCACCCGAATAGCCAAGCATGATTATCAGCTCGATAAATGCCTTGTTTGTCATTTGTCAAGAGGGGTGCACTCGAAGCGTTCTTCAGTAATGTCCAGGTCTGGCGAACCGGATCATAAACCTCGCCGTTCTTTTGGAACGAACCACCACTCCAAGAACCGCCAATTGTAAAAACGCGACCGTTGGAGAGTGTAGCAGAGGCTTGATATCCTCGAGGGATATTCATGTTCGGGCCGGATTCCCAAGCGTCATCTGATGAGACATAAATCGAGGTCTTGGGCGCGTTGTTGCCTCCAGTAACGACAATCTCTCCAATGCCATCCATAGACATACCAGGACAGAACATATCGTGATCGGTGTTGGAGACAGTGCGTTGGGTGATTTTGCCAGTTGCTGGATCCCAGACAGAAGTGAGGGTGAAACTCCCAGGAGAGCTGGTGAATGAGTCGTACTTCCAAGAAGAAAACACGAGCACTTTTCCAGTTGTTGGCTCCACAGCAGCAGCAACAGGAACCAAGGGGAAATCAAGAGTAGGACCCCACTGACCAGTCCCTGAAGCCGGCTTGGAATGGGAACCAGCCTGATAGACGTTGAGCTCAGCAATGCTCGTCCATGGGTTACCCTTGACGTCAGACAAGGCCACGAGACGAACATAGCGAGCTGGTACCGTCTCAAAGTTGGAAAACTTCTGGCTGTTGTCTCCATACCAAGTGCCATAAGCTACGGGGGAGCCCCAAGTCTTTCCATCGGTGCTTAGGAAGACTCGATGACTGCTTATGAAGCCGTTGGTATTGCCGTCTTGGCGTGGGAGCATCGAGACACTGTTGACGTTCTTGATAGACCCCATATCGACGGTAATGGTATGAGGTGGTGGCGGATTATCCGTGTTGCTGTAATCCGTATGCCAAAAGGTGGTGGTATCACCGTCAATGGCCAATGCACATTCATTACCTGAATGGAAACTGTCACAGGTAACGCTCCAGTCTGAACGGTCGATAGCACTGCCGTCAGAGGGTGCAGCTGCCCGGATCGCAAAGTGAGCGGAGCCAATGTGGCCTTCATGGCCGTTACCGTTATCGTCTGTAAGCGGAACAGTGACGGCATTGACCTGTCCCAGAGTCAAGGACAAGCCAATGGCCAGATGACTCAAAAGGCGCATTGTGATCATGATAGCCTGAGAAAGAAATAGAATACAAGAGAATCGAAGATGAGAAAGAGTGATAATGAGAACTAGTGAGAACTGGAAACTAGTATGTTGAGCGAAACCAATTCGTGATTCTATTCCTGCCATTGTCTCTTCCTATATATATACGTGTTGGCCTGTTTCGACACAAAGCTCAGGTAACCAGCGGTCACTGCAGATACGGAGTTTCATCCTTAGCCAGGGGATCAATCGTGACTTACTGGGCCAATAGTAATACAGTAAACATGACTATTTAACTCGCGCGCCATTGCAGATACGAGATGGTGTCGTTTGCAGGTCATTGCTTACTGATTTAGCCAGGGGAAGGACCGTGAACTAGCTGAGCCACCTGAAATTCTGGACATTTGGGTAGTCGGTGGCGCTTTTAGTGTAGGAATAGTGCACTACGATCGGCGCGCTCCCGGACTGTGGTTCGCGCTAAAACCATTTATGACGAATTCTTAGTGGTCTAGCTTCACACAGACCTGACCACCGGATCTACCGTACTTGCGCATACTTACTTTCCTATTTGAAATAGGGCTGTGTATACGTTTCAGACTATTCCAGAAAGAGGCAATTACGCATCTGTTACTATATGCAAGCCACTCTTTAAAGTAACTGTAAACGTTCCCGTAGAAACAGAGTGTATATTTATCGTGTATGACGTGACTTTGAAACAACTGTCAACGTTCCCGTAGAAACAGAGTGTATATTTATCGTGTATGATGTGACTTTGAGACTAAACGTGGCTAACTGTTTGCGTACCAACGGTCTCCACGAACGGCTACACCCATGACAATGGAGTCTTGACAATCCAATTCAGTAGCAATAATGCCAGAGCAGTGTTGTGTTTAATTCGGCGTCGCCATAAAGGCGCACGTTCAGATCTTCTACTGGACTCGGACGCATTGACCTTCACTTATCGTCAACAACTAAGTTCCAATTATACGTGCTTCAGTGGCTGTATCAACAGTTTTTGTTAAACTAGACTTGTTGTGAAGCCGAATTTCGGTAGTCTTTCATTTCGTAAGGTGTAACTTGAGGTCGAGGTAATTCTTGGAAGCAGGCCTGGCGTATGGGTCTTCTGGAGCCTCTTCTAATATAATATGCTTCTTCGCGATTGTTGCTTTGAGATCAGGCAGGCTTTCAGCCTCGATAATCTTTTCCACTTTGGATACAGTCTCTGAGAGATTAGAACTCTTCTGTCCAAACTGTTAGGCAACAAATTATTATGACAACAGTGCGGAGGGATGGACAACGAATCTTGGCAGGGGCATGGAATTGCCGTTTGAGTCAGCGAGCAGTGAGATATAAGAGACAACAAGGGAAGCAAAACAAGAGAAAAGTCAGGTCATTCTCTTGTTCTCACCTGCTCAGCCATCGGGAATTAAAGAGTTGAAACGAACTCAACAGCGCGACTAACCAGCCAATTGATGCTTTCCATTAATTATATAAATTGGCTTATATACATCACGTCGCATCTGGCAATCAAGAAATAACAATTCACAATCAGGTTAACACTAGACATGTGTTGACAGGCTGTTCGTTCCTCGGCACAAGAAACTAATTCACTGTGGGACTCTTTAGACAGAAAATGGCCTTAATCTTGTAGGGTGACTGGAGATATGTCCAGCCTTGTTGGGATGACGATCCTTGCGTCTTCAACACGAAACTGTCCCAAGTCCATGCTCTAAAAGTAAATACTGAGCAGCAATAATGGAAGAGCTGAGCTAATCGCTGTTTTCTTAGGTATTGCCTCCATGCATCCACTTCGCTCGCCATCCGAAATCTGATCCCGCATGCTTTATATCCAGGCTGTCCAGAAACAAGTGAAAGGGATCTCCTGGAAACAACATATGCACAACAACTGAACCCATGCAAAACTTACCAGCAACTGGCTGACTTCCCGAATTATGCGTTGTCTTGGCTAAGAAGTTACTGCTCGAATCGTGAATTATGCGGCTACAGGATAAGTTCATGAAATCGATGTCCGATTCAGATACAGGAGAGGGACAATAGTTAAAAGAGTGCCCAATCCCAAGATGAATTGCCAGTTGCCTTTGCTAGCACGCAGTAAAGAAAATAAGGTTATTCCTCTGATAATGTGCCTGTGATATAGAGCTACAAGCGATTAGTCCGTAAAGTTGGATATTTGGAAGAGAAGATATGAGAGTGTGCATCCAGTCTCTGAAAACCCACCATGGAAATGCCCATGGCTTAACACTCTCTTTCATCCAGATATTGGCTCAGGTGCTTGCAGGACTGGAGTCATACTGTTAGGTTTACTCAAACTACGGTAACTATTAAGTCATTAGGTATAATATCTAAGATGCGATTAAGATGCGTTATTTGCGGGCCTTGTGGCGAAAGCTAGTCTTCCCCCCCAAACTTAGCTTGCAGGACTGAGTCGTGAATAGCCTCGCATGACTTGGGATTGCCCAAAAAGGAAAGCACAGATGCTGTGCTTGACTTTGCGTAATCAGGGAATCGAACCCTGGGCTCCCCGACGCTGCTCGAATGGCAACGGAGAATTTTACCACTAAACCAATTACGCGGCTGCTTTATGATGCGTCAGCAGGATTTGATATTATGGAACTTATTCTTGGGCCATGTTCCATATCACTGCGTTTGTTAATCGCATGACTCAGTCTCGGAGAGGGAAGGGTTTGAAGAATTTCCTCAATGCTATACACTTCATATCCCTGCTGGGGATTTAAGCGCAGGGACCGATGCAAAATAAGAAGTTGGACAAAGAACAAGGCTAGTATAGTTAGGGATAAACCGTCTGGTAAGAAGTGGCTAGACTTGGACATTTATCAAGGTTAGTAAAGCTAGGAACTCAACCATTGCCTCAAATCTAACTCTAAATTCACTCTTCTGTTATACCTCTTTATGAAAAAACCACTTTCCATCTCACTGGGGGGCAACTGCACTATAACTGGTTGGTTATCTTCTCCAGAAGCCCCTTCCTCTTTATATTCGACTTGCACCAAGTACTCCAAATACTGATGAGAAATCGATAAGCCTGGTTCTCATAGTCCAGCCACTTGACACTCTCTGACTTCGTGTCTTCTATCGTGAGAGCTAAGTTTACTACAGCAGAAAATGAGCCTACCTGAGCATGGTTGGCGCTGGTGCCATTGCTTTCGCTTTGACCGACATTGGCAGTTCAAGTTGATATTGCAAGAATATTAAAAGGCACAGAGTGTCCATATTCTGATTCGACTTCTCTACGCCAGCATTTGCTGCAATTGTTCAATCAAGCTACTACTCTGACCCATTATTATATGCGCTCTAGTTGAAGACAGAATCGTTGATCCTCCGTTATCCTTGCCTTTGGCGATATGTTGGGTCGTTTGCTTAGTGAGACTTCCGCGTTAGTTTGGGGAATATTCCTTGTGACGGGAGTTAGGAAAGTTGCCTCCGCTCTAAATGAGTTCAAATAAACAGTAGAGAATAAAAAGAGAATGACCAAATGTCGGTATAAAAGGGACCTGTATTGAGACGTGTTCAACTAGATACACACTAAACAGCTTTGTTGATAAAGTCGAGGTGAACGCCGTGAACTGCCTCGATGTCTTAATGGATTAAGGTAGTGTGTTCCTATCTATACTACAATTAACAAGCAGAGCAACCTCAGTAAAAACCTCGCTATTATCTCGGGACACAGTAGACTCCCACGGACTTGTTGTTGTCTCTTAATTATTCGTAAGAGTAGTAGCTGCGGACTATCGTAAGATTATACCTATAGTAATACAAACCTAAAGAGACCTGATATATCCATACTAGACCCTCCATATTAAGCAGTAGGATAAACAAGGCATGCCTAATAAGCGGAGTGACTGTTAAGTAATGGCCAGGATGGGAAGTAGTCGAAGAGACTTAATAAAAGGCCTATTTGACAAGAAAGAATCCTACAGGTCACAGCCATAAAATAAGCGGTGAATGGGAATAAAACCTAGTCAACGCTGAACAAGAGACAGAAAGCTTGAATATCAAAGACCTTGTCTTGACGTATCAAGACTGGTAGTGACTTCCCGTGGTGGTGGCCAACAAACTAAGTACGGCCGCAGTGCTCAGCGTTCTCCCAGAACCGTGACGTGTTCGCTACCCCGACGCGATAACGCTGTATCTTTGTGCTTGGCCTAGGCCACTTAGAAGATACCCATAAGTCATAAGTCAGGTCAATGTCTTCGGCTGTACTGACACACATGTCTATAACCCAGATATGAACTAGACCATACCCGAGCATACCGTATCTACCCACAGCTACCTATCTACAAGCAGTGGTGAGTCTTCAATGGGTGCAGGGAAAAGTAGGACTGAAATATATATCACAAGAGGGAATGTAGTTTCAGTGGTGTTTGCAGTTAGGCCACTTGCTGGCTTGCTCACAAGTGCTTATGCTACCAGCTCACCTCGGGTTTCAAGTAAACGTCCAACGTGCTTCTCGCTGACTAACGACTGCAACCATTTACTTTACGCTCGTTTGTTTCGTTCGTGGTATATGCAGCAGCTTGGTTCCTCATCTGATTCTTAACTTTCCAAGTACTATCCAACTGTTCAAGGCCAAAATCTTTCGTAACATGGACTCAAAATAGTCTCCCGTCAGGGAATTCGCCTCGTCAGCTCAATATGTCACAGACGCCACAGAACAAAGGGACGAATGGAAGAGTCCGGGCGATAAATAGCTTGTCGAGACAGCATCATAAAAGCTACTCTATTGATAGCACCATTTCCGGTGGCGCAGGTACCGTCTCACCCTCCTTCTGACAGCTTACTACTATCATCTTCTCCGCCTGGCAATCGAGTCGCAAAGAAGACAAACGAAGAGTTTGGCAGACTTGCTGATATGGGTAAGGCATCTACCAGATTTAATATAGACAAGAGAATAGACACTTCACAGTTTTTGACCTAATATATCCGATACCGAATCACTACTTATGGCAACTTGCAAGACAGCCCCCAGGCTAAATACAAGGAGAGGCCTTTTGTGCCTATAGATAAGGTATTTTGTAGACCAGAGGAACGGCACGCCAAATTATAAGGAATTTGGAATGAGTACACCAGGGGTTAGGGAATAATTATGATATAGAGAAAACAGTCATCCGATTTCACTTTACTATTCAACATCAGGATACTCCAGTCAAAATAGCTTCAACTACATCTCGGGCTGCAAGTTACAGTGTGTCTTGTTAATGCAATATGTTCCTTGAGAGTGAGGAGTCCAGTCACCACCAGGTCAGTTATAGGTATTAGCCTCCTAACTCACCAGCTTAAAGTCCAGTAGAGGTAGAGAAAGGTAGTGTTACTACGAGTAACTAAATATAACAAGAGACTTCTGAGAATAGAAAATAAAATCTGCTGCTATACCTTGATTCTTAACAGAAATTAAGGGCAATTAATAATTTTGAGAGTATGCACTGTTATTGCAGACTAATAAGATTGTAAGACGAGTGCTAACACCAGTTCTCAAGACATGTTAATTCCACGCCCACGGATTTTAAATAGATACAAGTCGGATCTACGAAAGTGTCTGAAGCGGTAGACGAGCATTTAATTACACCATGCACTGTTCGAGAACTACATCCCTAGTAAAATCCATACGCCTCGGGTTTAAGCTTCAGAACCAAGTCTGGTTTCCTGTTACTTCCGCTGTAGAAGCTTGCTTGCAAGTTACTGTAAAAATTGTATACTCGTATACTTACCGTTGATGCATGTCTTTCTAAGCTCGTAATGAATGCTTGTCAAATGCTGGGAAAGCCTCATTCTTAATCAGCCGGTGAACAATGGCTAATAATCTGACGGTATTCGACGGGTTCACAGTCCACACAGCTCGGAACAATACTCACAGCTAAATTTACGCCGTATATATAATAACGCCGCATCGGCATAGGATGATGCAAGTCTTTGCGCATTGCGGACGTTAGAAAGAATCAGATCTACAACCTGCAAACTGTATCGATCAAGGTCAGCTTCTAAGCAGGGGTAATATATGCTTTACCTCGGCGAGAATATAGCTCACCAGAGACAATAAATTGTGGCAGTTCCTCTGCCTTGCGCGAAGATACTATTCTTCCTTGTATCAATCTAATAATGTCTGTGACTGGTTACCCGATCGATCCAATTCTGTGCATCGCAGATAAATCCATAGCCCATAAGTGATCAGCTGCAGCTAACTGTCGCAACGGTTTATGGCAGTAGCGGGGCGGACGGAAAGTATCGAAAAGCCATGGGTAGCCCAAGGGGGCGGCGCAGTCCCAGGTCGTATGATTATAACGACTCAAGACCTTGGCTTCATGCAGGAAAAGGGAGACAATAATAAGTCGTATTAATTACAAAGCATCTGGATTGAATCCTCTATCTATTAATTGATGTTTATTTAGCCCGAGCGGATTTAAATGCTGAAAATATACCTAGGTACTCAGAAATTCATAGGTGGCGCTTCAGGTTACGCATTTGCCAACGCTGACGGATATGGATGTTCCCTGCCCCTTGCATTTCCCCTGCTTCTGCAAGCCGAAGCCCTTGATTGTCAACTCGCAAACGGTTGGCCCGTCCTTCCGTCCCGTCCCTAGTCCTTGAGCGGAGTCTATGCCATATAAGGAATGTCGGCAACGATGGCCGGTTCAAGAAGGTCTACATATCTGCCCAGAATGACCCTAACCCCAGCCATGCTCCACGATTTTAGGCCGTTGAAATGAAAACTTTGTTGGCTCGCTTAGACATACCTGTCAGATTTCTTTTTTATCTAGGTGATATCCGTTGACTTGGCGCTACAATTTTGCCGATAAAGTGCCAAGCAACGTGCAGCCGTTTACCAGCAAGCGAGTTTCGGAAGGGAAGTGGGCGAACCAACATTATCGGCGATATGCCTGCTTGTTTACCCGAATCCACCATCCGATTCGACAAAGATAGTAATTCAAGATGTTGATCGCATAGGCTTGGCAATGGGTCGAGAATCAAGGACCCGGACAGCTTGAATGCCCTTCTTTTAGTAAAAGGTAAACTGTATTATTCGAGGTTTAATAACCGACATTATACAGGATAACTTAGTGGGCTCTCTCGACTCTGTGGCTACTAGAGGCAGATTTTGACGCCTAGAGACCGAGGTGGAAGCACGAATGATGTTGTCAAGACTTTGTGACCAAAAGCCCAGTCTGCTGGTGGCTGTGGTATGTATGCAGTGCAAGAACTTGTATCTCTTGTGGAATATGTGACCTTGAAGTCAGAAACAACTCAATCACCATTAGTCTTGCTCAAATAGATACATCAAGTATCCGTATAATTGCCTGGGAACTTTCTTTTTTCAGCCGTTCCGCAGTGCATGCGACCCTAATAAGAATATTTATATGCGAAGGCCCCTGTAAATTAACAAGTTACATATTTATTAGGGATATGTCGTCCGAACTGCAGCCAGGATGTGAATCCCATGGTCGTCGTGTGTGGCAACACCTGGTCAACTGTACTAAAGTTCTCAGCAGCCTTTAAGGTTAAATGCCATATGGGCTGTTCGTATACAATGTATTGCTGCAGGTAGTCCGTACATGCATGCTATTGTTTGAATAAAGACGCACCAGTCCCTCAGTCTTTTTATCCTCTTCCCTCGAACTATTTTTGAAGCTACATTTTCCATCAGACGGCCATGTCGGAGTATTACCAAGGGCCTGACAATTCGGCCAAGCTCAAAGTCGTGACGCTTACGTTACTGGCTAGTGCTGCTATTTTAGTCATATGGAGAATATCCTGGCGCGTCTCGAAAAAAGTCATCGGACTGCCAGATTACCTGTTGATGCTTGGTCTGGTAAGTTTCGTCAAACTCAATCTTACCTATAATATATACTGATTATATAGTCCCTAAGCATATGTCTCGCTGGCTTTAACCTAGACCGTAAGTGTCGCGAGCTTGTTGACGAATCTCAACTGACAAAGTGTTAGCATACTTCCGATGGGGTTATGGTTATCACAAAGATGATCTACCGCCGGATATCCAGAAAGCTCTGACGCCCAAAATTGTAGATCTCTCCCCACCTCCCTGTTGCTTGTATCCCACCACTAATAATAGCAGTGCTTCTGGCTCAACCAAGTCTTTTTCAAGGCGACAGCGGGCATGATCAAGCTTTCTATTTGTACTATCTATATGAACATCTTCAGCAAACCTGTCCTCTTATGTACAAAAATAGCACGTTACGGTAATTTCGCCCTCATGGGCGTTATTATTGCGTATTACACTGGCGGCACATTAGTATCGACTTTCCAATGCAACCCTATCCGCAAAGCATGGCAAGGTGATCTCGACGGTACATGCATCGATAACACCAAATTCCGCATAGCAAACGCCTATATCAACTCTTTTACGTCGATCTTGCTCGTTTTGATACCCTTTCCGGCTCTACTGTCAACAGGGCATCGGAACAAGGAAATCTGGCAGTTTCTCTTTCTCATCGCCTTAGGTCTAGCGTACGTTGATACAGCCATTTACCGAAGGTTTCTGCATCAATAAGCTAACGGTTTAGACATACGGGTTGTGCTGTGGTTCGTGTTGTGATGATCTACGTGCCCAATACAGGAGCTGCTACTGATCCTCACTGTATGTTCATTCCCTTTTTACAATACTTTTTAGCCTACTCTAACTATGTTAGGGTACAACACCACGCCCAATACCCTCGCCATGGCTGAAATATTCACTGCCGTCATTGTGGCCACTATCATGACTATGCGCCCGTGTTTCCAGGTTGTTTTTAGTGGGATAGCGACGACTGTAACGAGTGCCTCACGCACGCGATTGGGGACTAGCCGAACTAGAATGGACAGCTCGGGTGTTATGGCGTCAACCACTAGTCAAAAACGAAAGGTCGATCGTCAAGGCTTTAGCAAGATTGGACCAGCCAAGACTGAGGTGCTCAATATCGAGTTGCAGAGCAGAGACCGCAGCACTGAAGAGCTATTTGCGCCTGGTCACCATCCTAGTAGAAAGCTTGAAGATGCGTAGGATAGACTTGCTTATGTAGAGTCATCTTGTTACAGTTTATCAGGGATAAATAATACATTGAATCTCAGCCCAATTTATGGCATTTGTTTTGGGAACAGCGTTTGTGTTGCATTGATAGAATCCAAGTAGGACAGTGATAGCAATTGGGCAAATGACGAAATGCCATGCCCCCACAAACCGCCACGCGCTTTGTTAAAAACTATACTGGTCGGACCGCTGTGGAAATACATGTTTCAAAGGCTTCGGCGGTGGGCCAGCGTATGTTGCGAACATACATTGCAATTATTCCATATCTCTGGTTTGTAATGAGGTGCAGATACGAAGTCGTTCTTTATTATTTCCAGACCCAAAGCGCCGTGAACATACGATAGGTAGGTGTATGGAGCGCATCATGTAGTCTAGTAGGGATTTACCTTGTTGTCTCTTCACTCTAACTATGTGCACAACCCTGACATGTTGTCAAGTTTGGTACCCACACGGGTGTGATAATGCCGCCTTGGCTTATTTATGTAGGCAATGTGATCCCACCAATAGTCTCTCCTTGACCCTAAAAACCTTTATGGGTGCTTTCTCCACTGCAACTATTTGAGGTCTTTGTTTTCAACATTGCCAAGATGAACTACATCTCTCCACCGCCGCCATTTCCGACTGCTCATTGTCTCGGGTACAGACCCAAGTAGCTGGTCGAACATCTTTGTAGAGCGCCAAGCTAAATCTCATATCCCGTGGAGTTCCATTCTGGGATCGGATTAGAATAAAGCCCGTGCTCCGATGCGAGAATTTTGGGGGCAGGAAGCTCCGAATCTCGAGGCTAACGCTAGGCGATGAGGAGGAACGACTTCAAGCCTTCAGAATCAATTCTAGAAAAGCACTAGCGAAATAGTAATCAACATAGAGTTAATGGCTCGCATATCTCTTTGGATTTTGTTGCGGTTCCTGCTTTATTGTTGGTTCCAGAGTGCCGGAAATAAGCTTACTTGGTGTCGTCATGTGGCGCGTTGTGCCGTATCAATTTCCCTGTCAGCATTAAGTTTACCGTTCTGTTCTCTATCTTGCATCTCCGCCCTAATCTCGGGGAGTATCAACTGCAGCGTCTGTGCCGCACCCCTGCAGCTCGCCTACGTAGGTACGCTCTGCCAAGACCCATCCTAGTCATCCTTCAGTTCAGTCTGACTGACCAAGCCAAGCCGGCATCCACCCCAATCGGTTTGTGCAAGGGTTACGCACTGAGACATTTGTTCGTCATCCCATCTCATCCCGCCCTCTTTTATCCCCATTCCTTTAACTAGAAGCAGAGGTGCAGGTTTTTAACACTGACTGACTGGGTACCAGTGCAGCAAAGCAATCATGTCTCTGCTACTACATATCTGCTGGTGTCTTGCTGTACTCAGCTGCTTGGTAGGGAGTGCTGCTTGCCACGGTGACTCCAGACACTTTCGCAACAGGTGTCTAGCCTTCAAGCCAGCGAGGTTCATCCACAATTCGACCTTGACGCGACAGGAGTTTGTTTCTGCTGGTACAACGTTGCAGCTGTCAGACAACGTCCCGACCTGCAACCGCGCCTCTCAGGCTGTCACAGTGGACCTCTGTCGCATTGCTCTCCAAATTCCCACCTCAAAGCGGTCCAGCATCAGCTTCGAGCTATGGTTGCCCAATGATTGGAAGGGATCAAGATACCTGGCAACTGGTAACGGCGGAATTGACGGATGTGAGTAAATTCTCAATGAACAAACACAAGATTATGGTGAAGCTGAGACAAGACGTTTAGGCATCAAGTATGAGGATCTTGCTTACGGCACAACCAATGGTTTCGCCACCATGGGTACCAACAACGGCCACAATGGTACCACAGGTATCACCATGTTGAACAACCCTGACATTGTCCAAGATTTCTCTTACAGAGCGTGAGTACCATGGCCCCCTCCTCGTTTGTCAATCGTGAGACGTTAGCTGACCATCCAAGCCTGCACACTGGCACTCACTCAGCCAAGAAGCTCATGAAAGCCTTCTACGGCAGATCGCCAGCGCACAATTACTATCTGGGTTGCTCACTGGGCGGTCGCATGGGCATCAAGGCCGCAGAGGTGTACCCTGACGACTATGATGGTATTGTAGCTGGATGCCCGGCGGTTGACTTTAACAATCTCCAAGGCCAGAGGGCTATGTTCTACCCGATTACAGGGTCCGCAGACTCTCCCAACTATATCCCTATTGACACCTGGAAAGGCCTGATTCATGACGAAGTTCTCAGACAGTGCGACAAGATTGATGGTGCTGAGGATGGCATTATCGAGGTCCCAGACAAGTGTTTCTTTAACCCAAAGACCCTACAATGCAGCCCCAGACGTCCTAAGGACTGCTTGAACTCTGCTCAAGTCGCTCAGCTGCAGAAGATCTACGCTCCTTATACTTATTCGAACGGCAAGCTCATCTTCCCTCGAATGAACCCTGGCAATGAACTCCAGGTCGTATCCAAGCTCATCGCAGGCACTCCCTTCAGCTATTCCGAAGATTGGTTCCGATACGTCGTGTATAACGACCCCAACTGGGATGCCAGCACCTACAACACGAATGATGTCCGAAAGGCGGATCAGCTGAACCCATTCAACATCCGTACCTACCCTCAAGAACTCCCATCGTTCAAGAGACGTGGTGGAAAATTGCTGAGCTATCACGGTGGCCAGGATAATCAAATTACCCAATTCAACACCCAGCGTTTCTGGAACCGCATGTATTCTGCCGATAACGACCTGCAGGACTACTATCGCTATTTCCGCATGTCAGGCATGTTCCATTGCAACTCGGGGCCAGGCGCCTGGGCTGTTGGCCAGGGTGGTGGTGCCTCTGCTGCAGGTGTCCCCTTTGATCCCCAGCACAATGTACTGGCGGCTATGGTGGCTTGGGTCGAGAAGGGACAGGCGCCTGCGAGTTTGACGGGTACCAAGTTCATCAACGACACTGCCACTAATGGAATCGACTTTCAGCGAAAGCATTGTCTGTACCCCAAGACACAGACATACATTGGCGGCAATCCCAAGAAGACAAGCAGCTGGCAATGCCGATAAGGCAGTGATTGGTAGATATCCATATGTACAATACAATTAGAGAGGTAAACAGTTCAACTTTACGGAACTGATGTGTATTAGACTTGAAGCAACCAATATTAGTAGTATAGTTTAAACAGTTAAACATTCTTTGCCACTCTCATCTTCCACCACGGAGAGGAAAGGGGCAAACTTCATAGATATAGGACCCCTTCTCTCGACCAAGCCTCTTTTTCCTAAAATTTTGTAAGTCTGGCTCCTCCGGTAAAAGTTATCTCACCCATCGTATTTTTACAGAGTCCCACAATAGTATCTGCCATCGTTACACACAAAACGCAATTGATACAGTGATGCATTCCTCATTCAACACAATATACTTGATCTTCCACTACATACATGTCCACTTTCTCACACATTCCACCAACAATCCTGCTCTCCGATTCATAAACCATCCATCGTAGAATACTATGTCGTTCCATCATGTCGGCGATTTCCTGATGTCTACACTGTAGTGTAAAGTCCAGCTGAACCAAAAAATCCATGTGCGCTACTGCTCGCCCTGGAGCTGCTCATCAATCTCCTCATCAGTGTTCTGAACCTCTTCCTCAAACTCAAGCTGCTCTTCATCTTGAGCATGGTTGATCAAAGCCTCAAAGTCAAGACCGTCGTTGTTCAAAGCGTTGATGAGGTTGTTCATGCCCTTGGGCCCGGCATCGAAAAGGCGGCCAATCTGATCGACAAAAGTGGTGTACTCAGCACACTCGTTGGACTGCTCATTGAGCCTGTCCATCTTCTCCGCCTGATCCGCAATCGACGCTTCAATCTGCTCATTCTCGACGGTGAGATGTTGGAGTTGCTGCTTTGCCAGTTGGAGCTCATTCTCCTTGGCTGTAATGTCGCTGCTTGTCCTGTCGCGAGCGGCCTGGGCGTCGGTGGCTGTCTTTTCCCAGCCGTCGGAGCTGACACTTTCAAGAACCTCCTTCAATCCCTGGACCTTTTCCTAATTGGCCACTTGGGTTTGGAGTTGAGTTCGAAGGTTGGTGAGTTCGTTGGTGAGAGTGTTGACGTGTTCGTTTGGTGCAATGAGGTTGGGGAGTTGTTGCTCAAGACGGGCGGCGTCTTGCTGTGTTCGTTGAAGATCTTGGGCAATGTCGTGATGAAGCTTGACGACGTTGTTGGAGGTTCCGCTGATCTGACCACTGAGGTTGGCATGCCACTGGTCAAGCATCTTGAACGTATGACCATGAACCGGGTCGTGGATCTGCAGGTGAGATGTTAGTGTTTGATCATGAGACATTGATATTGAGACTCACAGAAACCTCGCCAGCAAGCAATAAGCTACTACAGCTAACTCGAGGTATCTTGAATGGGCGATCGTGATACGGCTGAAGCGACAAGGAAGCCTGGCGCTTTTGAATCGGACTGGACACAGACACGGACACAGGTTGAATGGGGACTGGAGTGTCAAGAATCGTGCTTCGGGGCGCAGGTAAAGGACTAGACACCAAATAGACAGGTCCACTGTCGACAGTACCAAGATCGACAGATTGCTCACGGTTTGAGGCGAACATTTTCTCATGGGACGCAGCATCAATGTCAGAATGGGTAACAACAACTCCGTCATGATCCCTGGTTCGCTCCTCAGCATGTCGACGCAGCCACTGCTTGATCTCATCAATTTTGGCGGTGCGCTCATCATCATCCTCAATGCCCTGAGTCGCATCGTGAAGAACCTTGCTGAGTCGTTCAAGAGTGCTGGAACCCCAAGATGGAGGAGAGAGATGGCCGAGCCAAATCCATGGAAGTGAACCGACGAGCTTCTCAATCTTGCGGGCAACTTTGGTCTTGCGTCGTTCTTTGGGGTCGTTCATGTTGAAGGGGACTGAGGCCTCGGGTTCTTGGTCTGGGTTTGAGTTTGAAGCGCGATTGACGGAGCGAGTGGTTCGTTTGGAGACTCGGGCCTCAGGATTTGGGGGCATGGCTGCTAATGCGAAAAGTAGCCGCATGCGAGTGAGAGTGAGTGCATCTGATAGCACTGATTGAGTCAAGTCGGGAGGTAGTGAGAAAAATGAGATGCGCCTTAATTCGGTTGAGTAGTGAGACTTGCGCTTCCTAGTGATGATGCAGAACAAGAGTTGACGAGGTTCAGATGCGCCCTAAGAAATCAACAAATGCACTAGCGCACGGACCATTGAAGTGACAGTGGAAGTTTGCCAATAGCACTGGGGACAGCACAACAATATCAGTACCAACCTAAAATGGATGCAACTTCGTAAGTATGTTGATTACATTTCATTCAAGATGTTCAAAAAAGGCGTGTCCAAATTGAAGGTGGTTTGGGTGAGAAAAAATTATCTTTAGTCTAATCACACTCGCACTTGGTACTTTGCTGGTCTGCCCCACCAAAACCACTGAGACTGCACTGTAACAGCTGAGGGATCAACACCAATGGACCAGATGTTATCTAAAATGGATGTTACTTGGCAGACATGCTATTTATAGTACATCGAGTATGTCCCAGAAGGGTGCATCGAAATTGACTGAGATTTGGTTGAAATTGAATGGTCTCTTCTTCACATGTCGCCACTGGGTTGATGTCACTGAGATGTGAACACGGCAACCAGGTAGCACAAAGAGGAACATTATACAGCCACCAAGTTAACTCCAAGTTCAATGCAAGTCAACTCGCAGATCAATTGAAGGTAAGCGATAATGGGAAAATCATGTGCATCAGAATTGATTAAGGTTTGGTCGAGTAACAATGCTGTGATCATCGTCTCAATTGCTTATCGCTTGTCGCTTATCTGTATCTAGTCGATAAGCTTTGAGCCAATCAAGAGCGGGTGTCGGTCGCTAGTATGACCGACACGCAATCATAATTGGCCGAGCTTTGCGACAGTCCCCACTGTCTCCCAGCCCCCAACCAGCCCTGGTTGTTGACTGTGCTGTGCGATGGCATGCCCTGAGTCTTGAATGGACAAATACAAATAAGTGCAAAGCCAGATAATACTCTACGTTTACTAACTAGTCAAATCTGAATAATTTAGATATCGCGCCACGTTATTTACAGCTATTTGAAGCTTGGAATTTGCAGTCGAGAAGCAAACCTTGTCTAGCGGCTCCTTACCAAGACTGACTTTCAGGGACCAAGGCGTATTTTCACCAATGGACTTACACAAATGCCGACCACAGATCTGAGCGGGTGCCTGAAAATTCCCACATAGTGTGAAGTGCCATGTAACTTCACGAGAAATGCTTTGAGTAATAATAGTAAATCACACAAAAATGGCATAATCTGTCACACCAAGTCTGTATCAGTGACCTAGTCTTACGATCGATCTGGCGCTGGAATCACCACGCTGCTAAAGGGAGGCGTTTTCTTTATGCTTCACGTAATAATATCTATTCTCCTTGTATTTCGGGCTAGTGACGTCTAGGCTGTACTCCATACACTGAATTCTTATTTGTCAAGAGAATCAGCTCTTCAAGAAACGATAGCATGAAGACTATGCCAGACACCAGTTATGTTCGTTTCAAATGCACGTATGAAAGTGGCGACAGTCGTGTTTGTCCCAGGGAGCCCGTATCAAAATCAAGCGTTCATATTATCCTAACGAAAGGCTATGGTACCAGCAGAGGAAAATCGTCGAACGAATCAAAACCCCTGTTGCTTCCAAGAAGGGATCAAAGAGCACAGACACCGTAGAATATCCCAAAAGTTCCAGACCCTAAATGAGCCCACCGCATCAACTCGCTTGCCCGCACTGACATGAATCAAAAAGACATCGAAAGCGGGCCGAAACTAAAACTGAATCCCTCAGCATCAGCCTGCGTTGTGTCTTGTTAGCCTCTACTTCAAAAGTCAGGTGGTGGCCGCTTCATCAAGACAGGACCATCATCATTATCATCCCAGCTTTTCTGCCACTCTTCAGATGGCACCCAGGCCAACTGACGAGCGCGGATCATAGGAGTGATATCGACTCTGGTCGGTCCAGCAGCTGTATTCTGGACGTGGCTCACCTTTATCGCGTTATTTTCTCCATTGAGGGTATCCAAAAGTGAAGCCTTTCTTGTTAACTGACGACCAGCAGTCGATGACTCTTGGAAGCCAAGCTTTGATGAAACCTTTTGGCTGGTAGCGTCAATAAGACGGGGTAGGTATGTCTTTGCTGCTTGTTTGGCGGTATCGAGTGCAATCGGTCCCAGCTTCTGGACTGTGTCCTTGATAAAGTCGAAGATACCTTCGGCGTCGCCCGTCTCAGGGTTTGTAGGCTTCAGTTGCTCCAACTTGTGAGAAGGAAGAGTCATCAAAGCTTGAAGAGCTGTATCGGCCATGACGGCACGCTTGAGGAGGATTCTAGTCGCTTCCTCGCTCGAAGGGTCAGAGACAGTAGATTCAGCTCCGATCGCGCCCTTGATGACTCCTGCAAGACCAGACAGAGCTGCCGAGGCAGCTTGTGAAGCAAGAGGCTTGGCGACTCCGACTGCAGTCTTGAGAACAGGACGGAGCCAGTCAAACATACCCTCTTCCCCAGCGACTTGTCGTGTTGGACCCATGAGACCTTGAATGAAGGCAGCCTCCTCACCACCAAAGGAACTCTCTGAAAGATCGAAACCTAGGCTGCGGCGTGGTTGATCCTGGCGATACTTCTGCGTATGAGTACGAGGACTATTGTGTTGGCTGATAAGTCCCGAGCCGTACTCTGCAACGATTGGAGTGACGATTGGGGCCAGATAGTCAACCTTTGGAGCACTGGCTCGCCAAATGCGCTCCATCTTACCAACAACTTCGGTAAGACCCTCAGTATGCTGTGAGGCAAGAACTGCTTGAAGTGCGGCCTCGGCAAGGATGGCACGCTCTGCAGTACCATTGCCCTGTGGCTTAGCGCTAGGGCTTCCAGAGATTTCACTCTCTGCAAGTGATCCAAGGAAGCCTCCGACAGCCGGGCCGAGAATGCCACCAACTGGGCCAAGAAGAGGAGATGCAAGAGGAATAACCTTGGACCCAACGTTGGCGACAGCTTTGAGGATATCGAGGAATCCCTCTTCGCTAGATTCGGTAGACTGCGCTTTGACAGGGCGGGCTCCGTTGAATCCGTTCAGGCGTTCGTGTCCATTGAGCCCGTTCTGCATTCTCAGTTAGTAGTTATATAGTATTAGAGCCGGTGCACATACCGTAGGTTGGGCAACACCGTTATTAATAGGGATAGGTCGTTGGATGCTCACACCCTGAGCCTGAGTGTCGACAGTGCTGACGGTGCCATAGTCTCCAAAAGTAGATGGAATGCTGAAGAGACGAACAAAAGCCTCATAGTTGTTGCCATAAGCATTTCCGATGGAATTGCCCGAGTTGCTATCAGTACCGCCGCCACCATAGCAATGGGTTCCAATAGAGACGAGTTGACCGTTTGCCTTGCGCAGGATGGGAGCGCCAGATTGTCCTAATCAGATATTAGCGTTGAAATCATTGATGGTGCTGAGGACAGCCAATGGACCCGTATCTTACCTCCGTAGGTTGAAATGGTATACTCAACCATATGGCGAGAGCTTTCTTCGATATCGTAATCATTCTTTGCATATTCCTCGTACATCTGAGCACCTTTCTCTTCGTCACCAGTTTCAGTGTCTTTAAGACTCTTGTCACCAGGATATCCAACAACACCCAAATGAGTCTTGTTGCCTGTAAGGGGAGTGTTGACAAAGTTAAAGGTCCTAAGGTTACCAGTAAAAGCTCGATCGACCTGGACAAAAGCAACGTCACGAGTGCGGTTATCCTTGCTGCTGATCCACTCAGCGGTCGTGACGACGTTGACACCGTAGCGAGCCTGGACCTGGGCGGTTTTGACTGAAGAACGACCGTTGTAACCGATGTAGCAGCGAAGCTGAGTGGCTGCTCCGTAGTGTCGACCCCAGTCATAAACAACGTGGCCGGCAGTGACGAGAAGGTCAGGGCGAATAAGCCAGCCAGTGCCCATCATCCAAACTGGCTTTCCATTTCCTTCAAACCGAGCCTGAATCTTGACAATGGCTACAAGAGTTAGCTATCGTACGCTTGTTTGATGATGAAGGAATCACTTACACCGGTATTTTCCACCTTCCTGAAGGTCACTGAAATCGACCAAAGCGCGCTGATCTTCACCGATGATGGATTCAGCGGTACCCTTGCTTCCGTCATCCGGAAGGATAGCAGATTCAGCAGGGTGGTTACTCGCTGGAGGAGCAAGCTTCCATACTGCAGCACGGCCTGGCTTTGAGGAAATTAATGAAGACATGTTGGGATAGAAATGATAAAATAATTGAGAATCGTTGTTGATATAAGAGTTGCTGGAATTGAGAGTGTTGTGAAGAACTGATTCTTATCTGAGATGGAAGTGGTCTTTATATGTAGATTGAAGCATTCAAACTACTAAGCGATGCTGCGTAAGGGAAATCCTGGTCCAGTGCCCTCATTACTGATAGCTTACAGTTCTCTTCCATATCACATATCCTTTGTTGTTTCAGCCAGCCTCAAGAATATCATCACATTTGTAGATAGGAATGATCAGGTCATACTTGATTTCTGAGCTGGTATTCCCTGTCTATTTTGATCTAGGCCATCGATACAAGATTTAATCTCACTCCAAAGTCTCAGGGTTTCGTACAATCAAGGCTGTATGAACATTGCTTGTCATGGACCCCATTCCAAACGAAATAGTTACTCCACTGCTACGCATAGTGCCTCGCAATGTGTAATGTGGCTGCGTGCTTGGTCGCAAACCGTTCAGCTTACACGAACCGTAGCCAATTGTCAGAGGGGTAAACAGTATACACGGAAGCACTATCGCTTCCAGGATCATTGTCTAGATTTGTGACCTCCTCTTGATGCCATTCCGTGTTGTACTCATTTGGTGGGATTTCAGCTGGCCATAAATTGACAATATCACCCGGAAGCAGCGATGGCTGAGTTGTAGTCCGTGACTGTCCAAGTGGGAAGCCATCTTTTGCATCCAGTATGTAAATTGCATTAAATTCGTATCTTAAGACGGCAGTCAGCTCGCCCCAACACGCCCCAACACGCCCACGCTAGTCCCCATTAATCACAGCCTTTCTTGGTGATCTATATGCGCTGGCTTAAACTTAAATTGGTGTTAGGAGAAGAGGCGTTAGACCCACGTAGACGCCTCCTAGGACAGCCTCAGACCTAATAGGCTGAGTAGGGTATTAGATCAAGGGCCGAAACTGTGTAGGTGAAGCCTCTTATGAGCATAAGGTCCATCACACAATGCTATCACATAACATGATGTAAAAAGCCAGGGCAATGACAATAGGTACTAAATATACGTTCTGTTGGCTTCATGAATTCAGCCAGCCAAATGTTGTATAAATTGTAACCGGCTCGGTGATATGTTGCCTTAGCGTCCAGCCCTGACTGACGGTAGGCTGGATGATGAGCACTTGCGACAGCTGTCATATTGTCCGTGTAGCATAGATGAGAAACTTTACAGTTGTATTCATAAGGCATAGGCTAACTACTTTGGAACAAAACCGCCATATTTCGAGCTAATGCGTACATATTCCTGTCTAGACTCTGCAAGTCTGCTGTCACGCCCTAGGGATCAGCTATGATCTTAAAATGCAAAGGACTGTCAGCCAGGGCAATATGAAGTTATGGAATGTGACGTCAGGTTTTGACTGTCCATACGGCGAAATGGAGCACTCTTATATGTGGCACGTCTACCAACACAGTCTATCAAGATATGCGTCTAAGACATTCCAGGTAGCTAGCCTCCACGAGAGGTATCTCCGCAAGATGGATCCCCAAACCCAATTATCGCAATATCGTTATGAAAGTCTGTTACTGATCACTACATGCTGGCATGTGAGCAGATTACCTTCTCTAGGGACTCCCTCATCGTCCACGTTTCTACATGCTGCACCCCGGGTGATAAACGGGGATTGGAACGTCACTCTGTTAACAACGTCACTTTCTGTTTGCCACATCTTTTTACTATTCCTCTGCATCTAAATTGCCAAGTACAGTTATTGCACATTGTCTGTCATGGGGCTTGCAAGCTGATATGATTAACAAACTCATCTGGCCTGTGTGGATAGAAGTGACCACGCGGTATTACGAAAATACTGTATTTGGCCTTGAGCGTGTTCATTACGGCTTTCAACATTCCACACTCCTTGACACTAAGAACTTTCCTCAACAGGCCCTCACTGTGACACTTGTGCGTTATCATAGTCTCTCAAAGCTCAATACTACGATGCATGGGTCAGAATGTGATAACTGTGAGGATTTGTAGTTGTCAGGTTCGATGCAGGACTATTCCGCCTTCCAATCAGCCCCGGAAGTGGCGAAGGCTCCTTGGAGGGACTGACAGCGATTGCATCACTTAAGTAACCGGATGTGACACATGACAGTCAACAGACCCGTTTCGACACAGCAAGTTCATGCTATTGCGTATTTCTATTACACAATATTTAGCAACATGGAATATATTCCGTGAGACTTACTTTTCGCTGTTATTCAACTTCGAAGTAAGTCCTACCTTTCCCATCCAGCACCCAAGGTTCAACTCTCTTGGTGAGCTCATGGCATCTCTCTATCACAGTAAATTTCTCAACAATAGTGCTAAGAGACCACGGGCGACACAGCTCGTCAGATGGCAACGTGCTGTACGTATTCGTAAGTAGTTGAGGAAACAGCCTTTAACTGTCAAGGATAGCCATTGCCTCACGAAAGGGATGTGACATACATGGCAGCTAGAGCATGCATTTGACAATCAGACTTCTTGCCACACAGAAAGCTACTGTTCACCTCCTTGGTTTCGATCTGGCTCCCTCTTAGCTTTTGTGATTCTTCACCCACTTGCAAGGCTGACTGGCATTGCGAAAGCTGTCCTAGAGCTTTTATACACTATTAAATCTGAATTCACACTCCTAAAACCAATACTGTTCTCCCCATTGCCAATAATAGCGTAGAAGAACACGTTGAAAGACATGACAGCGGGAACAAGTACTGATATTATCAACGAAACCGCTCAAAAAGAGTCCACGCCGGAGCGCTTGAAGAGTGAAGACATGGACTCGAGTACTGAGAATGACTTCTTGTTAGGCTAATCATCTTATTTTAGTAAGGAACAACAATGCTCCAATAGCCGAAGCTCATCTTGGTGTATCCAATCTAGCTGGAGGGGGCGCCCAAGGAGAAGACACAGAACTGGCTGGTGCCAGTCATAATAGTTTGATCCTGGTTTAACCGAACCCGACCTAAAGCTGGAAAGATGTTAGTAATATGGTGGTGTGAGCTCCGGACTAACACCAAGCCACTTATCAGGACAGAGGGCTGAGCAACTCACATCAACTAGCCCAAGCAGGCCGTGTACGATATTCAGGATAATCATAGCTCTTAATTGAATTCAATTTTGCAATGGTTAGGTATGCTGATCAACCTACGATTTCAGCAAGAATCTGTGAGGTTGAGATCAGAGTACCTAGTATATGCCAATTTGGTCTCTTGCAAAGCGAATGAGACGATATGGCGGAGAGAATGAGATCGATTTGGATTTTTGCGGTAGTCTAGACTAGCTCGAGCAACACGTTAAAGGCCTGGCTAAGATGGATAGAATGAAAAGGCTGTTGAATCTTTGAAGGAAAGAAGTGAAGATCATCTAGCTCAAAGCCTGGTATTACAACTCAAAAGGAAGGATCACAAGGGAATACATTGAAAGAGTGTGCGTTTAATAACCAACCTGGTTCTGAACCCCTGAGGAGCCACTATTTATGAGACAAAGAACAGCATCCAACCGCTTTCCCCAGCGCCCGCCTAAGCCACTGATATATCTCCCAGGCTCATATTCCTTTATCCTACATAGCTATAAATAAGTAGAAATCCTAGTTGACAATCAAATGCTTACTGTACGCTTGCCAACTACTACAGAAGCTCTTTGTTCTTTATTCGTAGGTCGCGCTATCAGACGCCAGTCAACTATTGACTCGCGAAAGGGCATAACAATCATGGACATGCTTCACCACGGACCGGCCTGGATGTAGCCTTGCGTATGCTTGTAATGAAACAGAAGAATGAAGTAAGTATTTAAGAGCCTCAGCGCTTTCTTCCCTTCACCTTCCTGAATTTCACGTACACTCATGCTTCTGCTAGTATATGTGACTGAGAGCATTTGTTATCTATGGGCATTCTTCCAGCAATTGCGTCATGCGGTTTCATGGGGGACGTTGCATCCAGTGGCATGTGATATTTTGCCTCTGTTTGACAAAGTGCTCTCAACCTTTGTCACAAATCACAAGCGGCCACCTGATGATCTTTTGTTAGGTCAGCAACTGCACTTCCATATCCTGTCAGCAGACCCTGTCCGCGACTCTGCTGTTCTTCATCTGGGTTTACACCACTCAGCTTTGGACCAACCAGAGCTCTCATTATTATTTATCAGCAGCGCATTTGAGTTTCGGGCTCAGCCTTATGATCCAATGAGCAAGTGGCTTCAAAATATAAGGTTCACGCACAAAGGTTAAAAGAGACTTCAACAAAGCACTACGGAGTGATGAATATAGTTTAAGTTCCAACATCACTTCATGAAATGGCTTCTCAAGTTGAGAAATATTGAAGGTCAGGTATTGAGACTCTGTGGCTTACCCATGCAACGTCCAAAATGGCACCCTGCAGCTGGTAGAGTCTCAAGTTTCACGAGGGGCGACGCGAAAGCTAATTTGTCATTTGAGATGACAGCAACTATTTAACATTCGTAGAAGTAATAGACTTTGAATCTTGAGCTTTGAAGATAAGAAAAACCTTCTCCAAAGCTTACCTTTCCTTACGTACTTATTCGATGTGATACTGATACTGATATATATGAGAAAGTCTCGCATTTCTATTTTACAGCTCGATGCTCATACAATACACTCGCCAGTAAATTCGCTCAATATCCAACAAATAAACCTACACGATAACTCTATCGACAGCTTGGACATATATAAAATGCAAGAATCTACCAGAGTCCCCCCATGATCTCTCTTCCTTACCAAGCGACCACACGCGCACACAAAAGCATCTTCAGCTTCTCACTTCTTCCACTCATCTCTTATCAACAATCATTAACATGGGTTGTGGACAAAGCAAGCCCAAGTACCTACCCCAGAGCGGTATCAAATGCAGCTCCAAGAAGGAAGTTCGTGCCTACGGAACGGGCAAAGGCATGTCGAGACGAACTGCCGGTATGTCTTCGGAGATCAGTAACCGCTCACCCGGCAGGAAGAGTCGTTGGTCTCACAGCTCGGACAGTCGACCCTCATTCTCCTAGGTACGAACAGCTACAGAGTCTACACTTGGTGGAAGATACTGACATTGTGACGAGAAACCATATGACAATGGCTGGCGTTGGCAGATCTCTATTTGGAGTGGATATTGGATCAATTTGGCATGGGGTATACTACAAAGGTTTGGATGGTTGGATTTCATGTTGTTTCGATCTTGTTTCGACCTTCAGGAAGAGCCCTCGATCGGATGATGGGGTCTCAACATGAAGAAGGGATACTCTGCAAGGGCCACATGGAGACGTTGAAAGTTGAAAGGTTATTCACCAAGTCAACCAAGGATAATCAATAGAAAAGCTTGACTTCAGGAAATACCTTTGCGTCTGTGACATCAGACGAGGAAACACGATGGAATCTTAAACGCATTGAGACATTCTTACCTTTTCCTGCATCACGATTCTAGTCTATTCAGAGAGTAGACAAGACGTAAAGACTCCCAAATGATAGCTTCACCAATATTTCCGTAGTCAAAAAGTGATCAGGTTCCCTGTCGTGATGTGTCACTTCTCCACCTTATTTACCTTTAGTCTGTCACGTTGCGTGGAATCCCGTTTCTGTTTCTACTGCCTCACGGATCTTTTCCCCATGTAGCAGTACTGCTGGGAGTGGTCAGCTAACTGTGTATTGACGCATGAATGTTACAAGCATAATTGTGTCGTGCTCTCCTCCTCGGCTAGACCCTCCAACGACAACGCCGAGCATGGAGAAGAGGTAAGACCGTCAGGTCATCGAGAAGATTCGCAAATAATGCGTGCCCTGTATCTCAGGTCTCCTAATTTCTTTTTGCGCTTAGATAGCTCAAGACATACAGCTCTGTCCTATACGCCTGGTTGAGGTGCCTGATGAGGCTGGCTGTTGTGGAAGTCCTGTAATGCGAAACATGCTCCACAGCCAGTCAGACATTCGGAGTACACAACAGTACGTCAATAGGTATATATTGAAACATACAGAAGGTAACCATGGATAGTGATATAACTTTTGATAACTTTTGTAAGGTTTAGACAGCTTTGGACAACTTTTTCAAAAGCCAGCAAACGTCTGCGAGTTCGCTTACGTGTTCTCGGTCTTACGACTCGATAAAGGGAAGTGCTCTTAGTCACTTTAGCGGAGGACCAAAGACCTAGTGGTACCAGCTACAATCACAATTTCAGCGGTCACACCAGAAACCTCAGGGTAAAAACAAATATTGGCAGTGTCAGCATTGTAACCAACCTTCAATTCCCTTTGCTCTCATTCCGCGACGCAAATGTCTCCCTTCCTTCCTGTCTTTATATATCAATAAGCCTCAAGCTCTTGAATCTTTCTATCAAGGTCCATCATCCTCCACATTTTCCCATCTGGCGAATTCCAATCATTATCCGAATCCGGCAATTTCATCACCTCTTCAAGCTCATCACTCAGAGCCTTCTTCTTCGCTTCTCTTGCTTTCCCTTCTTTCTCATCCTCGTCTTCATACATCAACCATCCCGAGACAGGGTGGATCTCGACAAGACCTGGTTCTGAACCTGATGCTTCGGGCGACTCCTCCTGAGACCCAACAAGATTCCGAATTCGGGTTGTCAAGCGATCTCTTGTCGAGGAGGTTGCCTCTGTTGAAGACAGGTTGTCTTGGCTCTTGGTCGATGCTTGGATACCGAATGATCCAGCCAGCATGATGCTGTTTATCATATTCCCATTATCGTTGATCTTGACCGGTACAGATGCAAATCCCACAGGGACACTGTCAATGTCGACACTTGGGTACGAAACACCATCGAGCATATCAGTAACTCCTCGTCTTTTGGCTTTTCCTTTGTCGTCCCAGAAGCAAAATGCGGTGATCCATCCGGTCAGGTAGTCAGTACCACTGCCCACAGGGTTTCTTGTTGCAATGGAGTTCCAGAATCGAATAACCTTTGCATCATCAGGTTGTTCGAATGATCGAACTATGTGCTTTAGAATTGGCTTCAGCATCTCAGCAAACTGAGTCGGCTCATCTCCAAGTTGCCCAAGCCTATCCAATCTACCAAGGATATCTTGCCAATCAGAGATATCGCCTAGCAACGTAACAGACGGGATTCCACAAGTCAAAGACATTGTATATGCAAAGTACTTTTGCATAGCGCCCATGAATAGCACAGAAGCAACCACTCGGTCTGTATCAGTTGTAGTAGAGAAGCTAGGCATAACCCAAGTTCCCAGCTCCGGATCTTTGACATTTTTACTAACTAGTTCCGCCATGCGCTCAGCCATGGAACCAAAGTTAGCAGATGACAGATCTCCAGCATCCACGACCGTGAGCTCTTTCTGTCCCTCATGGTCGACGAAGAAAGCGCGTAGATCTTCGGCATTGGCGTTGATGAAGAAGCTTATCTGGGTGAGGATAGCGAACCAGACATCTTCAGGCCGAATGACGAGGTGGTGATGCTGGCTGTAAGCGTGGTAGGCTGACCATACGAAGCCGTTCTCCGAGGGTGATATGTGCTGTTCCTTGAGGAAGTTGCTGGTGAATGAGGTTTGGATGATCTTTTGGCAGCGTCGATGGTCTCGAGGGGATGTTTTCTCAAGAAGGTCTTCTGGGCTGTCAACACTGGGGGTTTTCCAGGCAGTAGCTGCATGATTGACGACGCTGAATGTTACTGGCATATTTGAAGGTTGTTTTGTCGAGAGAGAAAGAGAAGTTGAGAGACTGAGATGAGAAGAATGAAATGAAGGGTGCTGACAGGACAGTCATGGCTTTTAGGATTCCTCTCTCAGCTTTGAGCCAAGCCTCGTGCGGGGTCGTCCAAGAATGACGTGGGTGGCCAATAGCTATGTTTTGCTTGGATGTAAAAAGCTGTAGCCTAACCTAGAGTATAACAGAGTATTTCCAAAGACAAGGCAGCTCTACAAATAAAGTCCAAGGTTGGTTCTTACACTCGGGTCCCAGTAATATAATCTAGACAACATGGTATCTTATGAATTGAAAACACAATTCAAGGGGCAAGCAACTACTTCCTCCGATCAAGAGTTGCCCTGCTATGTTCTGAGAGCCAGTGCATACCAGGCGAGAATTAACGAATCGACGTGTAACGCTGGAATATTCGGTGGTACAGGGCTTAAGAGCAAGTGGTAAGCCATTGTTTCTGCGTCTAGTCTTGCTCTAGGCATAAGAGATGGCGTTGTCACTTTAGGTGTTTCTCTTCACATATCTTGGTACAACCATTACTTCGCTGATGCAGTGTTTGAAGGACGAGGATTAACAATTATCTCTTTGAGCGGCACAAGCCTTAGGCAACCCTCTCACTCCATTGGTACCTGCGAGGTACGTGAAGTTCCCACGGCTGTAAAGTATGTGATGTAGTGATTTATAGTAACCAAGACTGCCAGTACTGCTATTATATGATAAAATAGGTGTGTGTAGATATGCCTCCCGTTATGCTTATTTTGATAGGTCCTATACCCCTGTCGTGATTGCCCAAGGCTTGTGCCGCTCAAAGAGACGTCTTAAACAATAATGGATTGGGTGGATGCCGCAGCCACAAAGAGACTAGCGAGTTGGTGGCTTGAAAAAGTGGATTGTGCAATGAGAGCAAACCAGTCTAGCAGCGAATCCTCGAATTATTTGCTGTAAATGTATCCATAATTATCAGCCCCAGCTACTAGTTCGACTACTAGCACTAATTATTGCATTGACAATTGCGCTATTGATTCTAGATTCTCATTCTCAGCTTTAGTAATAATACTATTAACCGATTTGAGGAAGTAAAACAGGAGCAGTTTGCACCCAGGGATTCTTCTTCATTCTCTTCATTTTCCTGCTCTTAATTTAGACGACCATGCATCCAAGCAGTCTTTGCTTGCTGGCCCTAGGCCTTGCGATCCTCAGTATTGCAAATGCAAGTGTTTGCAAACCCAAATCTCGGTGTAGGCTCTCTATTCAAATATTGACAATTATAAGCTGACTAGAATTCATCTAGCATCGAGTGATTCATTTATTCCGCCAACGACTCAGATGATATCAGACTCAACCACTTTTGGCTCTTCCACTAGTACTACCGATACGACCACTTCTATAGAGTTGGATACATCTTCTACAAAGATAAAGACTTCCGCAGATATGCCGACCACAACAGAGGTCACTACCACCAAGGTTGAAACAACTACTATCGAAATTGCATCCTCCGATGTCACATCCACGGCGATTGCGCATACCTCGAGTTCACAGTCAACCGCGACTACCGAAATACAAACCTCGACCGCTACTAAGGTCACTACTACCGAGAATGACGCAACTACAGCTAAAACAGAGACATCTACTGCTATATCAAGTTCGACTGAGGTTACAGTGACTACGCAGTCAGTCACTACCACTGAAACTACGGCTATATCTGAAGCAAGCTCAGAGATTGAAGTTACTACAGCCCCTCCCACTACCACAGCCGCACCTACAACGACTACTACTACAGAAGCCCCAACCACTACAACAGAAGCGCCTGTTGTACCCATGTTCAAGCTCCGGAGTCTAAATGGATTCTCCCTTGGCTATTATTTTTACTCAAACCGAGTCAAGGGCGGTTATTTTCCCTTCGGCTCTTTAAGCGCCAATATCCCCGACTTTACTCCTGCCTACTTTACTGTCGATACCCGAAGTGGCCGCCTTTTGGTTGACAACAAACTTCCTGTCTGCGCATTTTTTGTTGTCGACTCCTGGAAAGTCAGGTACAGAATCTGCAGTGCTACTCCTTCGCAACAAGAAGTTAGCATTACTTGCCAGCCACCTATAAACAAGAAATTCCTGGACTGTAGTGCACAAGGCATATCCTGTAGTCAGGGCTCAAATGGAATCGAATGTATACCCACGGGTCTCACTTTCAAGGGGACAGATGTAGAAAACGTTGATACTTACGGCCAGGCCAAGTATATAGCCCTGCTTACATCTTCAGGAAGTTCAAATCTTCAGATCTTGTATGATTAGCAGAGAAATACAGTTTATAGATATAATATTTACAAAGAAGCTATTGCATTATGAAAAACAGATAATACAGATTTATAATATAGATTTATAGGAAGACTAAGTGTTGTGTAATAAGGAAAGTTGCATTTGAGCTAAAGAAAGAGAGCTTGGTTGAGTTTCTTATTTTATCTTCTACCAACCGTACCCTCTGTGTACCCCAGTCGAAGTGATGAAAAGTTTTTGCGAAGGAATCTCTCGGCAATGTGCAAACCGGAAGCAGGAAGTCGATTTGGTGATCCGGTGAGAGCCGGGGTCGGACAGGAAAGTTCATCCAGGAACACCATGGTGACTGACAAGAGGACAAATAAAGAACAACAGGTTCTTGTCGACAGTTATACTGCGTCTCCAGTAGAGAAAGAAAGAGTTATATTTAGTCATCGTTTTCGAGCAGTATTCCGAGCCTTTTCCTAGTCGTCTAAGTAGAGCCGCGCAAAAGGGCAATATCCAAAAACTATACAATAGAGCATCATAAAATATCAGCCACTAGCGACATCAATTTAAAGATCTGAGACTTACACTTATTTACTTCCTAGATCCCGCAAGAGTGATTATCTTTATTACAAAAAGAGAATATATAATCAGGTGCTAATCTAAGAAGGTAACGAGGGAGTAAGCTTGCGCATAGTCTGGCTCACATCTACCGCCGGACGTTCGTTCATGCCCCTTACTTCTTTATCATAGATATCCACTATTGCAGAGTACTAAAGGTAATCTTCGGTGAATGCTTTGACGATCTGGACATTGCGCGGATTGTGAAGTTGTGCTAGATGTGGAGGCGTTGAGATTGATGACCTTGTAGATATGGACTGATGGGCTTGTAAGTCATCTCGTTGGATGTTGAATGTGTTTGGTACTTGTAGAAGGAGCCCCGTGGTATTCTACGTAAATCGGAACGAAAGTTTCTCATTAATACAATTGAGGCCGATACATGCGTGATCTGGACGGCCGACCGTGTTGTGCCTCTTAAACACTATCCAGAGGTCCCTGCGCCGTATCCTCCTGCATGACGGCATCTAAAATCAGTTTTCAGAGACATTGGTGTCTTCTTCGGGATCTAGTTTATCAATTGGACAAGATGGGTATTCCGTCGGTACCCGTTGGTGCTACGACCGCGGCTGAAGATGTCCACTATGGTAAGAGTCGAATTCTTCGCTCGATTTAGAAGGAGGTTTTCGCCCCCAAAGGGCAAGTATAAGAGGACGCTACGATAGCAGCCACTTATCAGACTGATCTAGATAGCCAGGCCCAAGGTTCTGGCCACAACGCAAATGACTTCGGTTTGCACTCCATAAATACGATCTGAGAAGCTCCTTATCTGACAAGGAGACCTCATCCTACCTACAAAGAGAGAAAACAAGAGACGGCCAAGGAATGCTCATCCAATTATTCACTTAGCGTGACCTCGGAAGCCACCAGATCTTACTTGGCGACTTTCATGGCAACAGACTGCAAGGCTGCTTCGTTGAAGCAGATGGCTCACTAGATGCTGTGAACCCCATGTGACTTGAACACTATAATTTTCCTGTTGCGTATGGGGGGTCCCCCCTTTTATCACCGCTAGCTAGGTTATGATTTTCTGCAGGGTGTCAATAAACCTCGTACCTCGTATTTCATGAAAGATCAACTAAACAGAGACAGTAAAAGTACCAAACCTGGAAAGTCTTCAATGATCCACTAATCATACTAGGGTAGCAAATAATGTAATTTTCAAAATGATCCAGTTGCTCGAATCAATTGAGATTTGCCATCTCACCGCAGTATCCCAAAGACCATTCCTCACCGTGAGAACCGTCAATGACGGGATATTTAACCGCAACAGCATGGTCTGACGGCTAAACAACTATTCAGAAGATCAGGAAGTAGCTCATGTTGGACTTGAGTCCGCCCAGTATGGGTGTAGAATGATCATGGATCCTCAGCACCAACCTTGATTGTCGTCATGCAGGGTACGCAGGAGCCAAACTCTACTTGCCCATGCATGAGCCGCAATTGGAGATTCGAAATGAACCAATAACAGGCCGCGTGGCCTAATGGCTAAGGCGCTAGATTTCGGTTCTTAATATCCAATCCCTCTAGAGATTCCAGGTTCGACTCCTGGCGTGGTCGATTAATTCTTTTTGCCTCACCTATCTATTTCTGACAATTGGATATTTACTGTGACGATTTCTGCCACTGGCATTGATCGATCACATAATGCAAAAAGTTAAGGTGGTGGTAGGATAACCTTGGTGCTAAAATAATAAGCTATTTTATAGAATTTATTAATATGAGCTTAGTGGCAACTCTCCAGAGAAGCATACACTGATAACACTGTGGTCGAAGAATGGATATGAGAGCATCCGCTTGGTGAGACCAGCTTGATCTAGCACCATCCTCATCCCCCCATTGACTTGAGCCACGGTTAGTAAAGCAGACATCCAGCAAGCTATCAGAGAGCCAATAGTCAAGTTGATCCTTCCTGTTTCTTCTCTCATTTCTAACAAGGTATCCCAAGACCAAGTAGTCTTCATTTATTTGCTGTTGACGAAATGCTATAATGGAAGGTCCTTCTTGTGGAGTGATGCACTGCTGCCTCTAGATCATGAGACTCTTCAAGACTTCAGCCGTGCTCGGCAAGTTGCCACTGGTTGACGATCTCGAGTTGGTATCGTCACACCGCGCCTTTTGTCTTCATGTCATGAGTACTCTGAACAGCGGCTACGTCTCCAGTGCTCCATTCTCAAACACGGTCGCATCGTGCAACTAAGGGCATATACTGACTTATTCTCAACGGCTAAAGAAATCCACTTGCTGGGATATCTTATCAGAGAATCCGGGAGGCCTTGGCATAATAACCATATAAGGCTTGGCAGCTACTGAGTAGATTTGCTGGTCGTACTGACAACTCAGGCTTTTTTATAAACAAACCGAAGTCGCGGCGCTGTTGGGGGATGGGGTAATGCCAGTAGATGCGGTCTACCTGAGATAAAGACCTAACCCGCGCATTCGTCCTGTGAACCTACCGCCATGATCGACGTTATTATACTGTTTTGTCGGCGGGCTTCATTTTGTTGCAAACCTTTGACTCTCTGCTGTCAAGTTTGGATCTGGCACGCCGTGGTAGATAAGATCGATTAACCAAACATGGGGGACAGCAAATAATTGATGAGTACGAGGACGAGATGATCACTATGATCATGATCAGATCAAGCGCCAGAGAGTATTGCGGCATAACCACCTAATTCGAAAATATATAACTGCCATTGTTAGCCCCTAACCTGCCTTTTTGTTCATCAGGCGATATCTCATTAGGAACTTCTAGGATATTGCCTCGTCATCCATAACTCATGACCATCACGGCATTTGTTGATATCCTGCTTTTATATCCTTGCGCCTTTGCTTGGCCTCCGGTTCGCCTCATCTCGAGGTCGGTTCGGTCGATGGAGCCTCTCAATGGTTTGTTGAAACCGTGAGCGACTTGACTCATGCGGTTGTCATTGATGTCGAGGCGTGACGAGAACCTGCACTGGAAGATCGGGGAACGACGGTCGTCCAAAGATACGCCGTATTTATCATCGAGGAGCAGTCTCCCAGATCCAAACCAGGTCTCTGCATCTGATATTCCAGCCTCATTATGCCCTAAAAGCGAATTTGGCCGCCATCAAGGGGATTTGGGGTTATGTTTCTGATGTGAAAGGAAAACAACAAACCGTGCATTTGCCACCGTCTCACCTCGATCCGTTTTACCAAATCTATGAGTGCCATAACTAAAGGTGCTAATTACCAGTCTAGCTCTTGAGTCACTGCCCGGATCAATCACAAGCCGTTGTCTATTTCTCATTTCGTCACTTCTCAAAGCTTATCAGAGCAATCAGATCACGGGATGCCAGGCCAACAGTATGTCTCTCCACCCTTCTCATTATCAGGGCTTTCGGCCTTGTTGTTGCTGTTTTCGGAGATGGAGTATAACTAAGATTCAATGCTATTGGTAGTCCAACGCAATGATCGGAGGACTGCACTCGCCAAACGGGGATCTTGAGTTGGGGGCGGCTGCGCAAAGTGCGAATTTGTAGATTATGCCGCTGACTCCTGACAGCATGGCCGCTAAGAGGAACTGTTGATACCAAGGCCAATAACTCAGTCGCTTCAGGAACCGTAACCACAGCCAGCAAGTTTCCTACTCAGGCTTCCGTCCATATACAATCTTGAGGCGACAGTACGGATGATGTCTAGCCGATCTCATCTCTCTTCGAAGCTGTGAGCAGTAAACCGTAACTTCATCCTTTGACCACCCGAGCACGAAGCTCGCCATGTAAAGAACAAACCCCTCCAAGTCTTGCTCCATGGCAGCATGCGAAAACTTTCCAATCTCTTGCATTTCGGGGTCTTTGGGCCAACTGCCAATAGGAGCCTGCAGAGTACGTCTCGTTAGTACTTTCATCACGAGAAACGCGAGGGACTTTGTAGGGTGTAAACTTGCCTTAAAATCCCAAGTCTGAATATCGACGAATCCAGCGTCTTCCATTCCTTTCTGTTGAAGCTCATCATCAAGAATGGTAAAGGTCCGACCGAGCTTTTTGCCACCTTCAATAAAGAATTTCCCCCACTCACTCATTGCACTGCCGTCTTGAACAGTATCATCGTCGCTTTCCAAGCAAGGTGATGCTTCGAAACTTTCTACCCAGCCGCCGGGTTTGCAGGATCGATATGCTTCTTGGAACAATGCTGACCAGTCGCCTATAGAACCGTAGAGATACCTCATGTGGATAAAGTCGAAGGAGTTGGGGGTGAAGGTCCATGGTTGAGTGCAGTCTTCAATTTCGCTGATGTCGGTAAGATATTAACTTCGTAGTTCCGTGGCAACCCTGTTTGTAAAGGGACTTACAACTTGACATTTGGGGGGACCCAGCTTGGTTGGATAGGAGATATGTCTGTGCCCACCACTTCGGTCTGGGGGTGTTCATCCGCGAAATCACTAGTAAAGTCAGTGTGATGTGTTTGCCTGTTCCAAAAAAAGCCCACGTACATCGCCCAGATACCTACAATAACACTGGTGAGTATTTTTTGCGATCAGGATTGTAGAGCCGTACCTGTTCCAGTGCCCACGTCGAGAACAGACTTGAAATTATTAGTCATGTTGTCATGTTCATCGCCGAAACACATACTTCGATGTCGTCCTTCAAAGGCGCTAGATGAAGTTTGCCGTCGAGTGACAGAAGCAGGAAGTGATGGCTAAAACCTGTCAGATATTGTTGGAGGTGTACCACTGCATCCTTACATGATGTCCATGGCTTCGTTCTGCTGATCATCATTGGAAGCCCTGGGATTATTACGGATTAGCTACGGTAGGCAAAGTCGATTGCGTGACTTACCAGTACTCAGCATTTCCTCTTTCCGAGTGATATGTCCTTCCTTTGATAGTTCGATAGTTCAGAATACTCGACGTCATAGAAGCAGTTGAAGACTCAATATCATTTCCAAGCGAGGAATCTGAATCTTCATCGTCTTGGACTTCCTACACAGATAGATTAGTCCCAATGTTTCACAGAAGCATGGGGGATGTACTTCTGCGAGCGCAGCCCAGTGCTCGACATCATGCAGGTCAGCACCTTCTGATACTCTGGATGAAGGTGATCTCGGCGATCGCTTTGGGGAGGCGTTGGCGCTCATGACGGATTGGTTGGCAATGGGAACTAGAGGAATAAAGATAAGCTAGATGTGTTTTGGCAAAGCGCGATTTTAGTAGATGTTTGCGGGGTAAATGTCTCGGCTCATTTGCGTGGCATCGAGGCAGATCATTACCTTGAATTGTAAAGTGACAAGGGTATCAATCTTTAAAACAGGGGTTTTGAACTGTCATGATCTGACCTCGACGGTAACGATCCAAACATTCAACTTCTACACCATCTTCTCGTTAACTTCCCAACTAACGTTTCAACACCACTTCTCACAACTATTCACGATTTATTAAAAGCAACAATTCGACTTTCTGAAGGTTGATGGTGTGATGAAACCGTCCGTTCGACACGCCAATGGCACAGCGAAATCCTAATTTCAGTCTACCCTAAAGCAACGTTCTTTTCCTGCACCATTTGTTACCTACAGCGATAGATGTCTTTCATAGGAACTCACAATAGTGGTCACACATGTAACAAGTCTGCTTCTATGACCAAGCGTGACTTCAAATTTGTGTTTTCTTCCCCGCGCGAATATCGTAGCCAATGAATAAAACTATTTTCACGTGAATCGATTTGACCACCCTACTAAGAACGAAGACTCGAAGCGTGCAGATATTGCGATAAACCGATAGTGTCGAATAAAACACAATCCATAAGAGGCACAAACAACACGGCAAGGTAGCCTGGAGTAACAATGCCCACGCCACCATCATGGATGGGAAGACAAACGTTACTTTGCTAGTGGTTTCTGGACTAACATTATTACATGACGAACTAGTTTTGCACCGCCCGAGACAACCGAATCAAACATACAGAGCATTTTATGGTTTTCATTTGGGCAGACTTACCGATCATAATTCGATTGTGATCATGCAAATAGTAACAGTTCATCATGTCACCTTTTCTAGCCATTCGTCTAGTGTACCCAATATATCGAGAAGTTGGTAGCTGTGAACTGAACTAAGAGTGGGAATTACAACGCAGGTCAATGACGCATTAAGAAATGGCCATCACTTATCCACGCTTCGCGTTATGTATCATTGTGTGTACATGATCTTATCTCTCATGTCTTGCAAAATTCCAGGAGCACGAAGTAAGATTCTGGAATAAATAGTCGACTTGCGGATGGTCAAAAACAAAAGACCAGATGAGCATCTCGAACTTCACGAAAAGAAATTGGCTTCATGGTCTAGTGGTATGATTCGTGCTTTGGGATCCCCAAATCTGCACGAGGCCCCGGGTTCAAACCCCGGTGGAGCCCATCCTTTTGCAAATACTGAATTGTAGTTTCTTTTTGGTAGTGGTCTCCCAGGTGAGAGGTCTCTATCGATGTCCAGGGCTTCAGCTTTCTGCATATAGTAGTCAAACCATGGACTATGTGAGTCTGTGGCTAGACAAGGGCTTACTTTTGCGTACTGGTGTTAGTGCTGATCTAGGTATGAGACTGAAGCTAGGTTGAACTTCACTTGGAAAAGGTCTTCAGTGGTTGAGACTGGAAATACTCTAACAGGTTATGAGCACCTGGTTGTTAGTTGGTTGCTATTGGTCCTGTTATCTATCCAATTTGACCTGTTGTTGGCGGCTGCAAGGTAATGACTAAAAGCCGCTGCAGCTTCTGCGGAGGACTATCATCCCTCACTATTTGGAACCATAATCCTGACACTCGTATTACCAGGTATAGATGGCAAGTGCCACCGGTAAAGATAACAAGTAATAGTGAAAGCCTAGCGAGCTACAGAGATCCAACACGTGTGACCTTCAGAGCGATGTGTTCCTCGATGGAATTATCGGTGGGAAAGAGCATGAACCTGATGAGGGAGAAAAGGCATTAAAAGTGGTGAGTAAGTTGGGGGGTTTGCGAACAGGCTGAGCAGACAGAAGTGGGTTTTACGACTTGCAGCAAGTGATTTCCGTATAGCAACCTCTGTAAGCTTCCCCGCAGGGCGGGTCAAAGCTGCGGTATCTGCCTGTTTCAATGATGTGATATTAACTACAAGCCAGCAAGGAGACGTCCCAAACTTGCGAATTGAGTCAGCAATCCGCTCTTCTAGCTTACTACTTGAGCTGTTATGTATAAGATTACGGGCCCAGTGTGAGGAGAGTTGACAGGTAGAGCCAGCTGCACAGCAATTGCAAGTCTAGCATCTGAGACAACATGACGGTCGCAGGACGTAATGGACTTGAAAGGATATCACAAATGCTCACGAGAACACTAGCTTGGGTGAGATGGCCGAGTTGGTTATGGCGCCAGGTTAAGGTCAACCTTAGCACAGTTTCCTGGTGGAGCAATCCTCCTGGGTTCGAGTCCCAGTCTCATCAAGTTTTAATTTTTGCCTCAGAACTCCAACTCTGATAGTGTAATATTCCAGGTAGCGTCTGTTAGAAATGTGTGCCGTTCATCGGGCTCAAGAAGGGGTCAGAGAAGGGAGCTACACGGCTTGAAGCCACCCGGCCAAACTGTCTCACCTTTACATTTGGCAGTTCTTGTCTCTGCATTCACATTCGCTAGAAAATGGCTTCGCCACTACGAGCCGTGTCTCACCAGAATTTACATTCCAGCCCACCCTTTGGACTTTAAAACAAGTGTTCCAAGTTCCCTTGCATTCACCCCGTCATGAGCCGTCCCGTCACGGTTTTGATGAGATCCGAATCGGCGCTATTGAGATCGACCGATGCTACCCAGACTCCCGAATTCCAATCCTAGATCATATATATCTCGTAATCTTATTCCGATGTCTCAGCAAAGGCTTCCGAGTCATACTCTGGCATAAACCTTGAAGATAAGTAGATCTAGGGGTCGAGTGTCCCTTCAGATATCCACCATTCCAAACCCTTGTGATGTACAGTAGAAACTGCCAAGATTACTGTCTGGAGAGGACCATTATTAACCTGCTCAGAGTCTGCATAGGAACCGCTCTCAGAGGAACATGTTTTTTATTTACATGCAAGAAACATGCTGCTGGTACAAACGAGCCTGATGAACAAACTAGGCAAAGAGCAAAACACTACATGAGATCCTAGCCTGACCTAAACCCTGGCCTTCTGATGCTCCTTGGTATAGGCAGCCAGCTTCTCAACATCCTCACCAGCTGCAGTTCTCCCCAACCTCTTCAGAGCCTTAACAGCCGGCCCAACAGTAGCTCCCCACGAACAATACTGCTTCTCCCTCTGCACCGCCATATCAACAAGTTTATCCAAATCCCCAGCAGCAGTAATAACCTCAAGAGCAGTAGCAGCATGATCGTCTCCAGATGAGCCCCTAACCATCGGATCCGTCCGTCTGAACAGAAACATATCCATCTTCTCATCGGTATCGAAAACGCTGTTCAAGTGCTCCAGCTTTGAGTCAGGAAAGGGCTTGAAGCCGTTTTCGTCGAATCGCTCCTTATTGATGATGTTGAGGATCTCTTCGAACTTGGTGCGGTCAACTGGACCTCCATTGACTCTGGTCTGGTTGAGTAGGTGGATGAGACGACAGGTGTCGACACCAAGATCATATGAATCGTAGGCACTGGCGATAGGCGAGCTTTCTCGGATTCTGTTTACATATTCGCCAATCTGGTTTCGAACAGCTTCCTTAATGGGCACCTAAAACCTGTCAGATAATATCACAAACGCCGGGGCACATCTGAACTTACGTTATCAGCGGCATACTGGAGCATCTGTGCAACATCCCAGTCAAGAATGCCAATCTTCAAAGGAACCAAATGCATCTGGACCCGTTTAACAAGCGCCTTCTCGGCGACCTCTTCAAACTTGGAGCGTTGGTAAAAGTGATAGGCAATGACATACCGCAAGAGCAATTTCGAGATGTCAGTATTGTTTACATCACCGTAATTGCCCGAGGGTCGACTCTTCATGACGCCGGGAGTATGGGTCTTTGTAATCTTAAGGGATTCCTCAAGGAGTTTCTTGTCGTTTGAGTTAAATGTCTCGTCAAGCTTGGCTTTTGCTTCGTTGAGACATGTTGCCCACTTAAAGGACTCGTCGGGGTCCCAGTCGTCTTGTTCAATCCAACACTCAGCGTCCTTGATCCAGCGGTCGTATACTGCTGTAGCCATTGCGATGAAGATGGCAAAGATGTGAAGGGCTTTGAAAAGAGTTAGATGAATTAGATTCAGTGAGTGCTCGGTTTGTGAGGAATTGGTAGATCCGGCCTTAAATGTTAAGTTGAGATCTCTGCTTCGGACTTTGCCCACGTTGCGCTTTACCTACTTCCAAGGTATGTAGGTCTTGTCGCAACCCCCGGGGTGTCTTGATAATCTCCCTTGCATAATTGGCATTCGTATTAACCTGTGTTAGCCTCGTAAGGCGCCTAGGTCTCACTACTGTCTGTGGCGGAGAATCATTTGCCGGCAAGCAAATATGGATTAGCCGTTCAACTGCCGTATAAAGACGAGGAATCGGAATTTCCTTTGCCGATATAGAGAATGGAATACCAGAGTTGAAGACATATCACTTACCAACCAATATTTTACCACAGCGAGTGATACAGGCATGTCATGAGCGGCAGTGGTGATAAATAGTAAGAGCGGTGAAACTGAGGCAATTACGTGTGTATTGTCGGGGACCTGGTGCGTATCTCACCTTAGAAAGGCGATGTTACCTTCTTCATGCAGATTATCACGGCCCTTACGTAGAAGGCTTTTCAAACGTAGCTGTGAAGTTCCCTTGTATTTATAATGATTATTCGTAAGATATTATTCTTTCGTTATAAGCCAACCTACGAGTAATTCAATAAATCCTGCCGTGTTTCATAACTCTCAACATGTTGATTGGATAAAGCTTCATCTCAAGGAACACCTAAAACATACAGGCCCATGACGTAGCTCGCAAACGTTGCCGACTTCATACAGAGTTCACACCGTAACGTTATACCTCTGAACATTGTCCCCCGTTGTTGCCAGTACCAACAACCCTGTCTATTCAACAACCATCCATTACATCTATCATAGTCTTTCACTTATCCCAACACCTTCTTCAACTATCTTGCATCTATCCCAAGCCACTATATTCACAATGTCAAGCCATTGTCGCTATGGTGGTCTCTTGAGACCAACATAGCTTCTCATATCCCAACCAATGGACTCCTCTGGCAATGGTGAAGATTGAAGCCGGTATTTGACGACTCGGCTTCATGATATCCATAAATTGAACCCGAGAGATAACGGTAACTCTAGAATTTAAAAACATCCATCAATCGCGAGACTATCCCTTCCATCCGGTCACTTGCTCGGGGTCCTTGATCGACATGTTGTTCTTGGTGGCGGTTTGAAATCAATGCCCTCATCGATTTGATCTTGGTGATGACAGCTGAGAATTTATTTCAACATGGTTCGTCGATGGTGTGAAGAGAGACGAGACAGTGGCCAACGCGTTGGGAAGTTATCGACTTTGTATATGGAATCGGTATGCAGAGCATGCAAGACTTCATCAGGTCAGATAGAGTGCTGTCGAGATTGGGGTAACCTGATTCTCACAGAAGATACTCGAGGGACGGTATAAAGAACGTGATCTGTCAGTGAGGGAGATTTGCAGATAGTTCTCCAAAGTCGTTCTTGTGCATGGAATATGCGCGACGTAGATACGCCGATCTATCCATCAGCAAGGGATCAAAAAACGCCGGCATTTTGCCTTTACAAAAGAATGACAAAGACCTCGGTATCTATTCGCATTCAGTAAATGCTATCTGCCTCTTCACATCCACGTCGGCATCACGGACGCAATTTCGAGAAGTCCTCGCGTACTGCGGTTGCATTAACGGTGCACGGCGGCAGCTGTGTTTCGGAAACCTTCTTTATTCAATCTTGAAACACATGTTGATGTAGCCAGTCCTATACCAAGAGAGACAGCTTAGAGACAGTTGATATCTGGCAATTGGATTTCTTCCACCACGACAGGTACAAAGCCTTTGTTTGTCATGGAAGAAAGATTTTTCTGTAACCCAAGGTTCAAATGCCGGCGTCCCTGGGAAACGGTCAAAGACAAATATTAGAGTTTGGCTTGCTATTAGGTCGCAGTCTGTACTGTCAGGAATGCAGCTCTGAAGAATATTAAGAGAGTTTTATGTATAGTGCTGGGGATACCTGAACGGCCCATCCTGTCAAAAGACGATGTTGGCATTGAGAAAATCACAACCGGATCCTAAAACAAAAACAATAAAAAACAATGGCATTGACAAAAATGGCAAAAAATAACATACAACAGCGGGGATTCGCTGGTCGTCACCGACCCAACTACTGATCCGCCCCTCATTGGCTTGACTATGGGAGAGCGGACGGGATCCCGTATTTTCCAGTGGGTATGGTCGTATGTACCAGTTTTGCACCCAGTCATCATTCATAAAAGCGAGATTTGCGATGCACCGCTGTTTCTACGCATGGAAATGTCTGTCAAGGCACTCTGTTATCACCGCTCAGAAAGTTGTTACTCAACATATCTACGCCTCCTGATATATTGAGCTTTTCGCCAGTTCCAAGACGGATGAACACATTAAGGACGAGATCCATTCAACGAGTGTCTCATGTGAGAAGATATAACGGCACACGATAGACGGTTTTAAATATTCATTGTTTACGTTTGACAAATGGTTACTTACCCACCTGCGGTCCCAGTCTGTACCTTATGCTACGATGACCTGTGCGTTTCTTGACCAGGCTATGGCTCTCTATTCCAGATTTACCAAAGTCTTGTCATCTTGAAGACAGCTCAACTGTAAGTCACAGCTCCTGCAAATTGACCTTTCTATCTTACCCCCTTAGTCAAAGTGCTGCCCCCATCCCTCATGTCCATATCCATGCGCATCAAGCAGCCGTCCAAACCGATCCATCCACGTGCGGTTATTATCTCCCTCTTCAGCAACCTGCCAAAGAGCTACTTTATACCCCGCTGCCTCTACAACACTAAAGTCCGGCTTCAAAGCGTTGAAAATGCGCGAAGATGGACAGAGAATACGATCCTCCTCATCTTCTTCATGGTCAAACATGTTGAGGTAGTCATTTCCGGTAACACCGGCGGCAGCATACTCAATCTTGACACGAGCCAGACGAAGCTTGAGTGTCCCTTCTTCTCGGGTTAGAGTGTCAGTGTCTACGAACTTCCAGTGATTGCAGGGCTGTCCGGAAGGACACTTGTCTGCTTCCTCATGACGATGGATTAAGGGGTGATAATGATTTGACTCTTTTAAATGGAGATAAACATCCCAGAGGAAACGACCCGAAAAGGCTCTTTGAGGCGGTTGAGATGAACTCGGTTCAAAGTCGAACCTGGAATCGAGGAATGGTTCCTTTGTCTGTGCGCCTCCAGGATGGAGCATGAACCAAGCCTTGCTGCGGATGGGCTGATCTTGCGAGTCATTGCTCTGGATGAAGAGTTGATGGCTTGGACATCCGCAAACTCGTTCTCGGGGACGGTGAGACCGGTGTGGAGATACTGAAAGAAGTTTTGTACCATGGTTCTGGATATCAGTTAGTGTTGGCTAAGTGTTAGTATTGTAGTTGCGCTTCTTGTTTCCCGTTGTTGTGGTTGCACTTGCTGCTGCTGATAATGCACAGGATGCTAAGTTGGGTTCAATATCGAGATATCGTCAATCTGGTTTCTTGTATACCTGAGTTTGTTCTAAATTTAGATATAGGTAACAGTGGATGTGAGCTATGAACGTACCTGAGCCTCCACATCGTGACAAAGAACAAAGGCGATATGTGAGTCATGAACAAATGTGACATAGCATTACTCGATCATCGACATCTTCCAAACCACCTGTTCTTTGTTCAGATTAAATACAAAAAGGTCGATGAAATATGAACGTGGAAGATTGAATCAAATAATAACGGCATGCTATCTGAAACTGAAATAATTAGCAGGTTCAGGACCCACTGAGCTCTTGAGACGTCGAATATCAGAGCCAATAAACAAATCGCTCTACGGCACTTTGCGGTAGGTGACACAGAAAACCCACGAAGAATGATAATAGCAATAGCAGACCAACGAAAGATATGATAAACATTGCATATGGTGCTATGGCGTTGTAAGCAATTGTTGCAAGTTTGGTATGAATACTAGCTTGGTAAATGACAGCTGCGATAATAGTTAGGTTGAGGATGAATTGCATGAGTGGTTTGTTCTCCTCTCTTCTTGTGCTGCGATTAGAAATATGACAGCTAAGGGAGTGAACAACGGCGAGAATGAATAATTGACCAGAATATAGGATGTTGTTGATATCGTCTTGCATTGTGGCAATTGTTGAGTTGATCGTAAAGGTGTTTTGTTGATAATGATGACGATGATATTGATGCTGATGAGGCGAGGGGAGCTGGGTATACATACCAAATTCGGGAAGCGCCAACAATATAAGGACAAAGTAAAATAACAAACAAGTCAATTATCCATATCCGAAACCCAACTACATGGTTTCACAGAACAGTCCTCGCTGAACAAGACATGATGACGGGGTCAGTGTTCAGGATTTGTTTACTATGAACACAACCCTTGGTGCAATCGAAAGCACAAAGAACGTTTTGGTAAAATATGAACATACCATAAACAGTACCGAAAATTTCAATCCGAGTATTTTTGGCTTCTCAATTCAATGTAACATAATCCCGTTGGAAGAAATATTGTCAACGGACAGGATTATTTGGCTCGCAACTTACCCTACACTTAACTTAGAAAAAGCATTTGCAAGAAAATTAAGAATAATAACAGTACCAGAATTATGCATTTGGGCATATGGGCATTAAGAGTACTAAAAAAATAAAGCCTCTGTTCGGAGCGAAAACTCTTTATTGAAGGTGACGTTGGTCATGGACGGAACAGTTCGAATTTCTTGAAGACTTTTATCAATTGCCCAAAATGGATTATAACATGTCGTCGCTCATTTGCTGGACTCTCCCCCGCACCCATGGATTTTGCCCCAATAAGAACCCGTCAACATGATGACTTAGCGTGCTGACTCATCCTCCACCAGCCGATAAGATAGTTGATACGACAACGTCATCAAAACAAATTCAAGATGAACATTACAACATCATCGTCATCAAACACAATTGAACGTCAACCAACGTCAACCGCAGCACAACCATTTTCTCTCCCACGCAGCGATAATGTCGCTAGACCAGCGCATTCAATCCTGGCTGCAACAAATCCCAACTACTTCAAAATCCACTCCCGCCAAAGAAGGTCCTTGTCCCAAACGCCGTCGCTTGAATCCCCCAACTCCAGAGGCGTCGCAGAGCGGCCACAGTATGACCAGTCTCAGTCCTGAAAAGAAGCGTAGCCAGGATGAACAACTTGATAATAATGATTTTGAAACGCCGCGGCCAAGACGGAAGATCAGGATACCTAGGAGTGAATCTGGTACTTCTTTATCCTCGGCATCGCGATCGCAAGTATCTTCTGGATATTCTTCGCCATCGAAACAATTACGTGCACTGCAGCTCCATACTAGGGGTGTTATTTCCAGAGAATTGAGTGCTTTTCGGAATCAGCCAGCGACCTTGGAAGCGCTCCTCGACCAGATCGATCTGGTTTCATCAGGAATCGGAATCTTACCGTCTTCTCAACGTGTGTTGTTTGATCATCTCGACGGGGACATGTACAGCGATTTCAAGTGGACGAGGCAGCCTGTTTTTAGCAATATTCTCTTTTCAGATCAGCGCGATACTCTGGGTCACACGCCTCCACCAGAGATTATTCAGTGGATCCTTCATGAGGCAGCTTATTGCAACAGCAGAGGGTGTTCAGAAGCTGATTGGAATGTTGAGGTTCATCATCGTGTACTTGCAGCTGCTCTTAGACCATTACAGGGTTCTCGGAGAGATCAATTCTTTGACTTTCGACTTAGGTGGGTACCTTTTCATGACAAGTCTTATAGTTACTGACCAATTTAGTACAACTGCGTCAATCATCGCAGAGTATCATGTAACTTCAACGTCTAAAAAAGTTGATTTCTGCATGTATATCGACCCGAAACACGACGAAGCACCCGAAATTTCAGAAACCATCGAGGCTCTGAGGAATACCCTCCCCCTCGGCATGTTCAACCACGCAAACCTAACCCCCCTCTCTGACAATCCCATCACCGTTAGCATCGAAACCAAAAAAACAGGCGAAGGCTGGGAGACCGCCAAACTCCAGATGGAAGTCTGGATAGCAGCCCATTGGCAATTCCTCCGAAAACTCCTCGATTTACGACAACGCGCCCAAACAGAACTATCTTCCCTACGCCAAGCATCCGGTGATTCAACAACCTATCCCGAAAAAACCTGGGGATTGCCGGATTTCTTGCCGGGGATTATCATACAGGGACATGATTGGCATTTGATCATCACGACGCCCGAGGGGGAGAAGACAGTTTTTTGGCAGAAGAAGAATTTTGGGGATACGTCGAGTTCGAAGGGGATTTATAAGATTATTTATAATTTGCAGGTTTTGAGACAGTGGGCGAGGGAGGAATATTGGAAGTGGATGAGGGGGTTGTTGGTAGAGTGGCCGAGATATGATGGAAAGTTAGTTGTTGTTTGAGGTTTGAGCGAGCGAGCGATAGTGAGATTTATTGATACCCTGATTCATTCTGACTTGATATGTAATATGGCTTTGTAGTGAGAATTCATAATGGCGAGGGATGTCGACTTGCAGCTATTATGACTTTCAGACAACTTGCACTTGACGCGATGGGGATCGTCCCTGAGTTTGAGACAGATTAACGCTAGAACAGATCTCCAGTGCTTTATGCATGGAATGCAGGCTACTATCAACAAGCTTGGCTCGTCATAAGGGATGTCTCTGATTACGAGGTGTGCGAGCTAGCAAAGTGGAGCGGTGATCTTCATTTCCAGCCAGCTTGTGGCAATCTAGATTTCAATTCTAGAGAGCTAATCCACCTTGATCCGCTTCTCTGGATATCCAAGTCGATGCTCTTTAGCCCAGAGAGCTTGTTGACCCCGTTCCCTGATTCCAGGAGTACCCTCATTCTTCCAAACCATACCTAAGAGCCACCAAAGCATAGTACCTTCAGCATATTTCAAAAGCTGCGTACTCAAGGCTTAATGCTTAGCTATTTGCAAACAGGGCGAAGAACAAAAACAACACTGTTTGGTCCGCTAGGGAATATAAGTTTAAAACATGCCAAAGCAACCAATCAAACAGTTAGGTACTGTGGTCTAGTTGGTTATGACATCTCGTTAACACCGAGAAGGTCCCCGGTTCGAGCCCGGGCAGAACCTCATTTTTTGATAATGCTACAAATGTAAACAACATTAATCCCTTTGTTATGTTATCTTTCTTCACCTCATATCGATCAAGAGAACACTAGTTTGCGTAAGTTGATATGTTTATTCTTCTCTTTTGTGCCCTTTGACTTGAAATATCGTATGAAGGGCAGAACCGGACATCTCTATTTACACATAAGAGCTAATCACAACCCCGGAATTGCGTATATGGGGTGCTGAAGAGGTAGGGTTCATCCAGTAGCATGTTTTCAGATGCTTAATATCAACGCCTTTCTTAGCTTCAGATTTTGCCTAGCAATAGTTATCGTCCTGGGAGGTAGAAAGGCTCAGATTCTTTCAAAAGACCTAGTGATTGGTACATCATAGGTCAGACTTATAAAAGCCCATTTGCTAGGAAGGAAGTTAGTCGGTGAATGGTAGTAAAACACCATTGTTAATTTAATTCGGTCATTATTTACAGGAGCATCTTTCTGTAACATCGACTGGACTGATAACGTATTATGCTTTCTCACTGATGGAGAACGTCAATCCGGTCTGGATGTTCACTTGAAGTTCCCCAATAGCTTTTTGAAGAAGGTCTTTCTCGCCATCCGATATTTCTCCAATGGGGAGTGCTTTTTCGGCTCCCTGCTTGCCTATCTCGATCTTGACAGCAAAGTAGTCGACGTTGAGTTGGGCTGCGATCTCTTTGCCTCCGGGGATGTCTGGGAGATAAACATAAGCCTCTTCAGTGACTGAAGTCCCCGAGCTGGCGGTGAGTAGAGCCTTGATGAATCTGAAACCGGCGTAAGCCATACATGTTGTGGCACTACCAGCCCCTTGTTTGCTCTTGACGATTTCATCCCCACCAAATTGAACGCCTATAGAATTATGAGCTATCAGCACTACTAATCTCAAAACTTTGGTTTTTCTTTTCATGGAGTATGGAGAGAAAATAAAAGAATACTCACGATGAATCACTGCCGGCAGCTCACTGCCAAGGTCGATTGAAGGTTGAGCTTGGCTATAAAGCGGAAGGATAGTCGCGCCACTGTGGCCGCCGATGACCGGGACTCTGATGTGGGCAGGATCACTATCACCGCCAAGCGCATGCGCCGCGAAAGTTGATGCGCGCACCACGTCCAGAGTCGTAACACCGAAAAGGCGAGAGGCGTTAAAAGCTCCGGCAGCCCGTAAAGCTTCGGCAGCGACAGGAACCGTCGAATTGACCGGGTTAGTGATAATACAAGAGATTGCCTTGGGACAAGTCTTGGCGACCTGAGCAAAAATGTTCCAGATGATGGAAGCATTGGTCTATCGTACCGGGTTAGTAAATGATTAACGCTGAACACATACTTAGGGTCACATCTTCATACTTTAAACAGATCTAGAAGCATAAGCTAGTCAGTGCTGTTCCGCAGTGATTCATGTTGTAAAAAACTCACCATCTCGAGTCATTCCGGGTTTCCTAGCGATCCCAGCGGTAACAACAACGATATCGGCGCCCTCTAGTGCCCGTACCAAGCCATCATTGGTAGGCAGAAAGCCAGAAACTTTCGCCTTAGTGTCGATATGATTGAGGTCTGTGGCGATTCCAGGAACATGTACGATATCATACAAGGCAATTTCCGTGAACAGGTTGCTCTATTCTAGTCAATATACTGTCCAAGCGTATCCTGGGCGACAGTGTATGAGCCTGCTTACGGCCTTGCAGAGAAGACTGAGCGGAGTGCCGATCTGGCCTGCGGCGCCAAGTAGGGCAATCTTAGTCATCTGAACGGCTTTGGTCTGAAATGGTGGTGGAAAGGGTGTTTGGCAGGGATTGCGTGGTTGATCATGTGATGAAGTGATTGGAATCCGGGGCTCTTTATAAGTAAGTAATGACCTCAGTTTCCATTCTAGGCTCTCGCGAAACCTTGACACTGGCAAATCTTTCTACCGAGCTGAGGGACCACTGTTGTAAGCACGTTCGGCTAATACCTTTCCCGAAACGCCTGGATCGGACGCTTATGGATATTATGTTACAATAGAATTGCCGCTCAAGTTGGAATTCCAGGGCCTGATTCTTGTATCTTGGTATTATCTCGCTTCTGCATTGTGGTGAAACCTGACCTAAGTTTTAGAAAGTTATTTTGGTAATTCACAAGCGAATAGTCGAAAAACACGTCATTCAAGTTAAGACTACAGCGATGGACAAGACCATTACATAATAAGGCGGACAACAATATATGAGGCAGTAAATGTTATTTAGTGAATGTTTTGATTCAATGATAGGCTGAACTAAGCACTTGAGAATCAAGGATAGAACTCTGCGAATCTGCATGCTCCGGCACAGGAGTCAATAATGGCTCGCCCAACACTGCCCGTCGTGCATTCTCCATAGCACATGTCTCCATCTTTGTTAGCGTCTCGACTGTATGTGTACCCAAGTGTGGTACGAGAAGCGCTCGATCGTTCTTGATCAGTCGTTCGTTGACCTTGGGCTCATGCTCGTAAACATCCAGACCCGCAGAAGCGACCTTTCCCGAATCCAAGGCGTCAGCAAGTGCACTTTCATCAATGATGGCACCTCGGGCTGTGTTAATGATAACAACGCCGTCCTTCATCTTTCTAAACTCTTCGGCGCCGATCAGATGTTTTGTTTTCGCATTTAGCGGGATATTTACGCTGATTATGTCGCTTTCGGAGATCAGCCTGTCGAATGAGACATATTGAGCACCAGCGGCCTGGTCGAGAGGCAGCTCGGAGCGATTGTGGTACCGTGTGATGATGCCGAAAGGCTCGCATCGCGCTTTGAGTGCGCTACCAATTCGGCCCATGCCCAAGATACCAAGAACCTTTCCTTCAGGGTCACGACCGAAATCAATACCCTTTTTGAAATCACCCCGACGCAAAGAGTTGAGGGATGGGTTCAATCGCCTCAACGACCCCAGCAGCAGCCAGAGTGCTAGGTCAGCCGTGGCATTCGTGACCGGGTCTGGTGCATACGTGAGAGTAATGCCACGGTCAGCACAAGCATTGGGGTCAATCTGATCATAGCCTGCGGTGATGTAAGTGGATGCAGTGCAAACCACATTGAGATGTGAACTACTTGCCTGCGCCATTGTGACAAATGAACTTGCAGCTGGGCGGAAGATGTTGAATGAAGTCGGCATCAAAATAACCAGCGACCTAGAACAGGTTAAAATTTTAAACGACTTGTTGCAAACTGTCAGGGAAACCTACTGCGCCACTTGCTGAGGTCCTGTAGATTGCTTGTATGTCCTTATACTTATCCTGGACATCCTTGAAAAATTGCTGCCGGCCGCAGCTTGTCACCACCTCAACTCTCGCAACTTTCTGTAAATCCTCGTACACAGCCTTGGCGTGTACAACTGGATTGAAAAAAAGAATGAAGGGCTTAGCGGTTTGCATGGCGTCGTGTGTAGACTGTAAAGTTGAGTGAGCATTACGTTTCCATCGCAAAGCCCGCCCTTCGCTTCTCGTTTTATTTATCGAATATAGTGATCCGCTTGCTTCTTATGATATCGGAAAAATAGCCACACTTTCCGTTGATGGAGCATTTAGATTAACCGACATAGTGATCCACCACAGTAATCCTCTGGTTAAACTATCACCCGCTTCATAACGGCACCACTAACATCGCCATGTCAGGGTCGTATGGAGCCAACTAGGGCTCCTTACATGGATTCTCCACAATCCTTATCGGGAGCTAGTAACGCACTCTTATCGTGGTGAGTATAATGTTATATATATTATTAATAACTTATTCTATAATATTAGATAAAATCACAACTTGTCTATAAGCATAAATTACTCCAAAAACAATCATCCTGATTAATACCTGCTGAAAGCGATTCCCAAGTAACGCCAGCTAATAAATCTTGCATTCCACTATCCCAATTACCCAGTCCACTTGAGTCATCACCCTCAAAGGCTAAAGCTCCAGGATTATTCGAACCGTTTTGGTTTGGAGATTGGTAAACAGGGGCTTCTGCACTAGTGGCGTTATTCTGAGTAGTAGACCCTTCAAAAGAGTCGGCGTTTTGGCCCAGCGTTGGCTCTGAGCCGGAGTGGACGGCTGTACTGAAAAGTAGGGAATTGGTACCGGAATCAAGCCTGACTCGTTTCCTTGAACCCTGTTGAGAGTTATCATCATGGGAGAGCCGGTCTTCTACAACATCCTGTTGAGCATTGGGTAGGGATTTGGCTGTACTGGCCGGCTGTCTCATTGCAGGGCTTGTCACTTCAAAAGCCTGTTGAAGATCAGAGAGGACGGAGTGGCAATTCTTCGCAACTTTCCATCGTTTTGACATGGCAAGGAGAGCGTCCAAGCACATGCCGATTTCCCTAAAGTCATCAGTAAGGTGTCTGAGTGAAAACAGAGTGACTGGTGTAGTTGGTTGGGACTTCAACTACAAGAAAATGAAACATTGCGAAAGGTAATCGGGACAATTCGTCAGTATCTCACCTTTTGCCTTTATCTAGCGAATAGTGCCTGAGGTGGCATGCAAAGGCTAGTACGATACCAGCCATCCATGTTGCAGAGAGATACCCTGGCCAAAATAAGGCATGTCCATCGCCACGCTGCTTTTTCACAACGTTGATAATCTCGCGCGCTTCACTGATGCAGGTCTGAAGAGCAGACCGAAACTCTGGCGCGGTTTGTTCGAGGGATAGCCAAGGTCGATGGCTGAGTAGTACTAGTTGACTATGAAGCAGAATGAAGTAGGCAGATTCGTTAAACAGTAGTCTTTGGTTTTGGATGCAGTTGGTTTGCGAAAAAGATTGATACTCTTGTAAGTTTGAAGGAAGGGCATTCCACCATGCGTTGATATGGGTACGGAGTGAGAGTATTGAACTGGGATCTATGGAACGAATATGAATCGACTTGTGAAAAAGCTCAAGAGCTCGTCCCAGAAGACGTGAGTACTCCACTTGGAAGTAAATGATCAAATGGCGGTCATGTTTCTGGGCCAAATCATCCTCATCTGAAACTTCTCTGAACGGTTCATCGCCAGGCCCTAAGGAGTTTGGGAGAGTGTCAGGAACTAGGGAAGAGCTTGTGACGTTCAAGTCAGTTCCATCCAACCTGACAGGGGTATTAGGCTGAAGCCTAGGATGATGAAGCTCAGGCCCAGCAAGAGAGCAAACATCCACATCGGAGTCCTGAATTCCTAGAGGGTGTCCTAAAGCCTGAGAAAGATAGCGGTCAAGGACATATATACTCCAGAACAATCTCTTTCTGATATCACATTCGTTTGCCGAAAGCTGAGAATAACGGCGTGGGCATCGGTGAAGGCCTGCTAAAAATATGGCTCGGGACAAAAGGCCGCCAACAGCCGCAGCTGTACGAAGTGACATGCGACCGACGAGAAGAAATTCAGAAGCGAGAAGGGCTTGAATTGAGACAAGATCGCCCTTGACCGCAAGGCTTGGAAGACAAGATAGCACATCGCCAGGTTTCTTGATACTGGAGCAGGATGGTAGTAGGTTCTCGCCATGTAGACTTGCCAAATTAAAAATGGATTGCAAGATGATGACTTTGGGGAGGCTCAACGACGGCTTTGATGCACTGTAGAGGTCTTCCATATACTTGAGAACTGTGGGACCGTGCAGGAAAGGAAAGAACCGGTGCCAGGTCTGAAAATATATCATGAAGAGCTGTTTTGCAACGTCGGGCTGAGGTGGTCGACCAAGTTCATCGGGGATTCCAGGGCCGTAGCCGTGACAATTTGAGAATGGAGACGGCACAGGTGTCGTCGTACGGGTGTGATTTTCATCCTCGTCATCAGCGATAATACAATCCTCGGGGGTCGGATCAGCCGTGTCGAGTACAGGGCTGTTGTGGTTGGCAGCTGCGAAAGCCTTGCGAACCGTATTCACGAAGTAAATGCCGCTTGAGCTCCCGATGAATTGGCTTTTGCCTTTCTCGAGCGTACGCAACGAACCTCTCTCTTGAATGACCTGTGCAGAGGGCCATGTATCGCTCCTGTGGCTTCGTGACATTTCGGGTTGACTGATTTGGCATTGGCTGTGAAGTCATCGCTGATGAGCGAGCTTGGATTTTCACTAGTATGGCTTCGCTTCAGATTGGTCTAAGAATTAGACTAACCCTTTTTGTCGATAAGCGAGAAATTACATAATCCGTCTTCCATTTCGCGATTAAGACACTGAACTATAACCTTCTAGACTCTTGGAGGTACCTTTTTTTCTTCTTCATAAACTGCTAAAATAGCAGTATCTAGACTTCGTAAAGTGTTCTTTATAGCCTGGAGCGCGGATGTTAGAGGTGTATTTAGTATTGCAACCCATAGGTAGTGGGATTTGGCCAGTGTATATTACCTCGATAGAATTAACTATTCTCCGCTCGAACGTGGAACCAAGTGGGGATCAGGGGAGACGGTAAAAGTATTAGCCGTTGTGGAAATCGAGAATTGATTGGACTGTCTGATGCCATCCCCGCTTGTTGAGGCATAAAGTTCTACCGAACGGCCTACCCTTCGACGTCACCACTTCGACGCAACGACGATAATCGAACCTGCTACTACAAAATGCCCAAAACCCGAGGTCGTGCAGCGTGCGACACCTGCCGAATGCGGAAACAGAAGGTATGACACATTCATTCTACTAAGTTGGCTGTTCGGAGTTAATAGCATTATTGTGAACACAGTGCGATGGGATACGGTAAAAATTGCAACAGACACTACAAATAATTCCTTAAGCTCATATCCATAGGCCAGAATGCTCCAGATGCCATCAGTCTAATCATCAGTGTACTTGGCCAAAGTCGCTGAAACGGTCGGTGCATCCTGTCACGACGCTTGGTAGCCAGCAGAGACTAACAATCACCTGGACAATAGGGGCCCTGCTAAAGGGTACACCAAAGCATTAGAATGCCGACTGCAAGAGACCGAAATGGCTTTGCTGCAGCTCCTACTTTCCTCGAACGACGAGATCGTTACTAGAGCCTTCGAGTGTGACTCTCAGTCAATAGCTCGTGCACACTACAAGCAATTCTCTGATCAACTCGGTGAACTCGACTCATTGGGGGGAAGTGAACAGAAACAGAAGTCTCTCAGAGATCAATGGCAGCAATTGCCCCTTCAGACGGCTACAGATGTAAAGCGGTGGACGGAGAGAGTGACTGATAGTGCTGGATATCATTCAAAACACGACATGCAGGAACAGTCAGGGGACCAAGGTTCTTCTGGTAACTTCGCCATCATCAATAGTCAATCGCTGGTCGCTTTCCAGAGCTCATCTGGCGCAATCGAACAGTCGAATATCGAGAATCATCACGAAATTGGTCCAGTAGCTCAACCCCAAAGCCCTCAAACTATTATTGGGAGTTTAACGTCAGTAGACGAAATGGAAGCTAGCACACCAGCAGACACTGGCTATGAAATCCCAAGTACCACCTCCAGGGTGATTGAGTTGCCTGCAAACTTTAAAGATAGTTTCCTATGGTAGTTTTGCACTATGTAGGTATAATTCTTGAGGTGTCAGAAAATGAGATTGGCATTATTGCATATATGCTAAGTTAGACTATTAGGCTAGAACTACAATTTTATATTTAATAATTTAAAACCTTTAAGTTACTTGCCGGTCTTAGTAAATACTAGACCTTTTCAGATATTTACTTGCGCCTTACTAATATAATTAATATAAGCTATACAAAGTAAAACAGTTTAGCTCTTTATTACATTGTGTAATTTTATAACTACTGAATTAAGTAGTTAGTAAAATTGTTTACTTTCAGTAAATATATTTTTCTTATATGCAAATTATAAACTTATAATTTTTTAT
>JABCJZ010000271.1:0-50788 GCA_013184445.1 Fusarium sp. NRRL 53497 | reverse complement strand
CCCCAGAACGGCCCTTGAATTATTTCAACATCAATCATCAAGTTTCAATTTATCCCCTCTCCTAAGGAACTAGTGACATCTTAATGTTCTATCAACTTGATAGAAGACGACAGCTTGGACGACATGGCGCTTTCTAAATTGCGTTGTGGTCTTAAAGCTGTTAGCTCACTGCTTCTAATTTGGGCAACACTCCTTACTCTTAGGCCGGGATGACGGTTACAACGTTGTAGTTTGAGCAATCCTCTTCGCGTTTTTCAAGAGGAGGCTCTCCATCGGGAGAAGTTACGCCGGAGACGCATGCATCTACTGGCATCATTGTTGTAACCTGAGCAGTAGTTTCATTTGATGGCGTGGGGACTTGAGTGGCTATATCGCCAGTTGTCGTAGGAGCGTCTGCCGCGCCATCCGTTGAACTGCTGTCAGTGTCTTCGATTGGGACGTCTAAGCTGCTCGTTGCTTCCTGAGTTGCCGAGTCTGACGGTGTCTCTGAAGCATTAGAGCTGATAGATGTTTCGCTCGGCGGAATGCTCGAATCAGAAGCCGCAGAGAGGTCTGATGTAAACGGTGAAGTGGACATGATAGAAGATGGGATTGACGGGACATTGGAAGTTGTAGTTGGAACAGTTGGTAGATCCTCCGATAGTGACAGAGACGACTCTTCGCCAGGCAGGTTCAAGGCAGATGCACCGGTCAACGTTGAAGACTCTGAAGGTGGGAGTTCTGATATCAGCATTGTTGTAGCGGCTGTACTGGTAGATGCAGATATACTGATACTGGGCGAAGAAGCTGCAGATGTCTCGGAGTCGAGAGGTGTTGGCGAGGAAGATACGGGACCGATTGGCAAAGATCGACCTGTAGCTAGTCGAGATTCATCCGAGCCCACCTTTGTCGAGGATGTCTCTTCTGCTGTTGATACTCCAGCACTGGTGATGCCTCCGGATGGAACTCTAGAGGTCACTGTGCTTGAAACATCAACCTTAACCAATTGACCATCCACACATTTTTCGACTACACGGTGATCAGCTGTGGAAGGGTGATAAAAGAATGGACAGCCATACCGCCGTAAAAGAAAGGCTAACTGATACACAGCCCCGAGGGGCAGAGGCAAACATGATATACACCTTGCCACTAGAATCCCGACAGAAGCCTGCCTGGCCATTAGGTAACTTGGAATTCTTGAACTGCAGCCCCTGATCCGATTCTACAAAGGACTTGGTAATGGCATCGGCGGGTGGCTGACCGATTGCAGATAGCTCCTTGAATTCTTCGCCCAAGTAGTAAATGGGTACACCACCGTCTAAAAGCTCGTCATCGGCAAAGTTGAACACGGCAGCGAAGGTACAGATGCATCTGGGTTCTCGTTGCCCACGAATCCTCCTGTTGCTCTCTTTGCAAAATCGCGCTTCCCGTTGTCGGGGAGGGAGATGTGGAAGATAACTGATCGACCAGCTGGTCCAGGGATACCGGTGGATGTCGGCCTCGCGTTTGAACTTGAGGTCAGGCTAATGCCGCTCGTGGATACTAAGGCGAGGGCCGTATCATCAGTTGGCTATCCACTTATTAGGCTGAAAGACAGGTAGTCAGCATTAGATTTGAGTCCAGTCGGCTCAAGGTCCACGATTGGAGTATCAGAAGTTGGAGTTTGAGAGTCCTCGGAATCTGTTTCTGTTATCTCGAATTCTCCTTATGTGAAGAAAGAAAAAGACATAAAAATCTACAAAAAACATTTCGGGCTGAAATGACTTGGACAGGGCAATGGCATGTTGCTGATATTGCCTCCGAAATAAGTATATCAAGTATGGCTTTGTTGGGAACAATGAAGGAGTCTCCTGGTATCTGCAATCAAGTACTCAGTAGAGAGTCAAGGTGTCGCCTACTACCCCGCCTATTTGCCAAAGTTTACCGCCTTGCCAACCCCTCACCAAGCATCATAGTCGGCCCATTAACAGTATGATTTATACAGTATCAAGTATCTCATAGTTTCTATCTTCATATACCGAGTTAGGTAAAACGTATTCAAATGGCTCCTTGTGTGTTTCTTGTACGCCATGGTAAGCAATAATTCTTGTTACTGCAGTTGGATTGCTAACAAGTCCTTTCTGTAAAAAGGACAGACAGAGTGGTCAAAGGTAGGCAAGTATACAGGTACGACCGAAAAGCATCTCACGGAGGATGGAGAAAGAGAAGCAGTTGCTCTTGGGAGAAATTTTGTAGGAGAGGGCAAGCTTATTGACCCCTCATCACTTGTACGCATTTTCGTTAGCCCAAGAATCAGGGCTCAGCAGACGTTGGAGCTCCTGATGCCTTTCGAAGCGAGACAGAATGCTATCTGCTGCGAAGATGTTAGGGAGTGGGAGCATGGTGACTATGAAGGAATGACTTCTCAAGAGATCAGATCCTTGAGGGCGAAGAAAGGGTTGGATAAATCGAAAGAGTGGTCTATTTGGACTGGTGGGTGTGAAGGGGGAGAGTACGAGCCACTCTTTACTTCCTGGATTAGAAAGAAAGTATCACTAACATGCTGCACGTTTTTGCGTTGACTCTAGGTCAGTTGAAGATGTTACCACCCGGGTAAAGAGGGTTATCGCAACTATTCAGGAGATCCAGAAACCCGATTTCCACAGCCCGAAACCCCCGAATATCCTCATTGTAGGTTCTCCTTTTTGCCTTGATTCCGTACTCTGGAAGATCCCATTGTCTCAGCTCCTATCCGTTACCTCGCGGTATTACCTATTCCAGGCTCAATGATAAACAATACAGGTTGGACATGGCACCTTTCTCCGCTGCTTTGCCAAAGTTTGGGGCGGAGCATCGATTAATTCACCTCTCGCTATTTCGTTTGGAACAGGTACAGTTGCAGTCATGAGGTTCGTCGATTCTCTTTCTAGCACTCATATTCGCATAAGTACTCATTTTGCTGTAGCTACGAAGGGGATATCAACAAAAGAACCATCGTTATCGGTCATAAAGGCTATATGGGATGAGAACGAATGTATTTTGAGACCCATTTGAGCCTCCGCTTTTACCTAGCTCAGTAAAATGGAAAAACTCCTTCCAGTAGCTCGGAAATTAGTCTTCCCAAAATCTCAGAACCGCAACTAGAGGTGGCGAAACGTCTGTCGGCAATATGCAGACGAGAGCGACGAAGTAGTGTTGTCGCGGTAACTCCATGTTATTCCTCTAAGCCTCGCATCACTGCTTGGACATATGGCCATAGCAAATGTCTGGAGCCTGCCATAGATAGGCCTCGTCTGGCCAGGCCACCTTCCCAGATCTCGTCTTGGTCGAATCTCGCCTCTCCTTTGTCTGGGCTGCGCCAGCAAAATCAAGACTTTTCGGGTCTGTGACATAGCCGTGGCAAGTAATGTGGGTTTCACGACCTTGAAACTCTTGAGTTTTGTAACTGAAGGTAACGTGAGGGGGTCGAGGATCGTCCACGCGTTTATTGTTGATGTCTGCGGTGGAATGAACATCGCTTCTATTCAATGTTAGCAATCGAGATGATATATAAGGATTGGGCAAAAGTGTGAGGTACCTGATAAACACCGTCGTAGGATAGAGCCCATTGTACCTTGCTGTTCGGTAAGCCAAGGTAATCAATCCACACATGCGGGCCTCTTTGGCGGGCACATTGCCCTTGTGGAAGAAATACTTGACGATGTTTACTGTCGACATTGGCGGCCAAGATGTAATTATTAGATAGACTAACAGTGTAGTTGATGGAATAGTGAGTGGTCGAATACCTAGGTTACAGTAGTAACAAGGGCTTTTATAATTGGTATATTGATATATACTTTGATTCAATATGCGCGCATTATTCTGCTCAGAGTGACGCTGGCAACAACGTGAGATTATGTGTGAGCATTATTGTATGCTGCATATCTTATTTATTAACTCATGATTCTAACTTCCCGCTTGAGAAACATTTAAAACATAATTTATTAACTTAAACTCTTATGTAAAGAAAGACACAGAAGAGTATATCAAGAAATATTGTGGTCAAGAGCAATAATATTCGCACACGATAAAGTCTTCTTCAATGTCCTGGTCGTTAGCATGCACCGCCAGTTGAAAGGCCCGTGCACTCAGACGAGTCTTGCAACCTCAGACAAACAGATTTCCTCGACCCACTCACTCTGCTACTTAACATCTACTGCTATCAATGCCAAAAGAGCCGATGCTCCGCCTACCGTTTTTCGCCTTTACACGGCGCGTATCTTCGGCGCGCCTACGTTCATTTCGTTACCGAGTCAACTTCTCTGATGCATCCCCTCTCGCCATGTCCGCACCAAGATTTAATTACAGGTTCATCGAAGAGGTCGAGACGATTGAAGACTATCGGCCGGGCGGCTACCATCCCCTCCAAATAAGCGATTCTTTACATGAACGCTACCGCATAGTGCATAAGCTTGGCCACGGAACATTTTCAACAGCTTGGCTTGCCCTCGATCAGCAGTCATCAGATTATGTCGCAGTCAAGGTCGGAACTGCAGATGCGGACAAAGAAGAAGTGGAGACTTTGTTACGGCTTGCAATGTCAACTACAAATGAGCCATTGATCCCCCAGGTCCTCGATCGTTTTAACGTTGAGGGTCCCAATGGATCACATCCATGCCTTGTTACTACCCCAGCCAGATGCAGCCTTTCAGACACAAAAGAGGCATCCGACTCAGGGCTGTTCCGGCTCGATGTAGCCCGGTCTCTAGCTGCCCAGCTGGTCATGGCCATTGCTCATGTCCATGCGCAAGGCTACGCACACGGAGGTTCGCTTCTTTCCCAGATTTTTAACTTGTCTGTTTCACTGACGCTTTTTCGACAGACCTCCATCTCAGTAACCTTCTTCTTCGACTTCCAACTTCTCTGAACAACTTGTCAGTTGACCAACTGTATGCCAAGTACGGAGCGCCAGAACCAGAGCCTGTCGTCGCTCTCGATGAATCGTCAGACTCCTTGCCAGCTGGGGTACCTTCGCATGCTATCCCGCCCGTCTGGCTTGGTATACCAAGTGATGAAGTTTCACTTCGTGATGCTAAAATCATTCTTAGCGATTTTGGTGTCGCATTTCGGCCAGAAGAAAAGTCCCGGTTCCAGTCTAATGCACCTCTCGTTGTTCGACCACCTGAGGCTTATTTTCAACCGGAGAAACCGCTCACTTTGGCAGCTGACATTTGGAGCCTCGGTTGCGTGATATTTGAGTTCTTTGCTCATAGATCTCTTATCGACGGCATAATCGCACCTCAAGACGACATCACAGCTCAACAAGTCCACCTGCAGGGACTTCCTCCATCCGAGTGGTGGGACAAGTGGGAGAAGCGGCCCAAATGGTTCGATGAAAAAGGGACGCCTCTTAGCAAGGATCGTGATATTTGGTCGTGGGAGAGGCGGTTCAGTCAGTGGGTTCAAGAGCCGAGGGAGTCTGAGGGTATGAAGTTGGTTACCCAAGAGGAAAAGGCTGCGCTGCTTGAGTTACTCAGATCGATGCTTTCATGGAAGCCTGAGAACAGACCAAAGGCCCAACAAGTATTGGATTCAGGATGGATGAAGGAATGGGCATTGCCAGCATATGACAGGAGTCAAGATACCCTAGCCACAACGTAAATCCCAAATATGACCAAAAAAGTCAAATACCCCATGTTCACAACTATAAATATGACCGGATATTTATGATTCCATAACAATTTAAGCCACGATGCTTATCTAATTGCTCCCGTTGCTATCTATGCGTCATCCTCGGCACTTGAAGCTGTCAGGTTCCGTTCATTCAGCCCGGACGTGATGTCAGCAAGCCCCCACAAACATCCGTGCTTCCGGGCTGAGAATTCGCATTCGACTGAGCAACCCTCAGGGATTAAATCATGTTGATTGGTCAACAACCGAGTCTATTTTTATGATCGACAAAAGGCTGAGATCCCATTCGCCACCGCTGCAGCAAGCCTCAATCGAACTACTCAGCGGGAGTGGCTGATGTTGAGCAAAGAATTACGAGGCTCGGAAAACAGTCAGCAATTGTGACGAAGCGTAAAGGAAAGGTGTACTTAAATATGACCGTTGGACTTTGAGTTCCATAGGAGTTTATTTCAGTATTATTCATTCATTTTTATTTGCTCTTTTTGCATGGTTTAGTTGAGATTGTTATGATATATTCAATGGACGGCTACGACGAAACTCAAAATACTCCCACTGGCAAGGTGTCCAAAGCGAAGAAGGGAAAACCTGTACATGTTTGTTCCGAATGTCAAAAAGTATGAGGACTTCGTTATAAGGCCGAATTGATTGCTGACAGATCTAGGTTTACACTAGAGCCGAACATCTGAGGTTAGACTTTTTTATTCACAGCCGCGATGGAACATGCTTACCAGAGAGGTAGACGACATCAAAGTTCGCACCAAGAGCCACAATTCGAATGTCCAGTTTGCGGGAGGCGATTTCATCGCAAGGACCTTTTGGAAAGACATTACAAACGGTTAGTTGGATACTCTCATGCCTTGTGCATATGCTAAGACAAGCCTCGAAAAGACACGAAGAAGGAATTGACGAGCCTGCATCGTCAAGCTATATGGAGTAATCACGAGATTTGGGAGTGCTCAACAAAAACTCGGCTTCCGAAACCGGAGATCAATTTGTTAAGATACGGGAAGGCGATCGAGGATATGATCTGGGATTGTACAAATACGGCCAGGGACGACAGGACAGGACTGGAGCGAGCGTATTATTAGCAGGGCGAAGGAGTTCTTTGTTTGATAGAGTGAGATGGCATGTAGGGAGGGATAATATGGTAGCACTAAAATTCTGCGTTGTGTTTGATATTTTTACCTGACCTTTCAATCTGACTTGTTGTTCTAATGTTTAACTATAAAATAACATCTTTTAACTAGTATTATCCAGCGGAAGGGTTGAATTCTCCCCAGAGATAAGCTTCCGGAGCCTCCAGCCCATCTCCAAGAACTGGGCCTGATGTCTAGCCCGTTGACAGGAACCTACAACTGCACCACAACCCGACTTCATTGACTCAATGATGGGATCGAGCCGTCCCAGTTCTGAGCTGATAATCTGCTTGTAGAGCAAAGGATGCTCTGTGGTGTCGATTGTGAAGACCCCTAATGATAGTCTCGGTTGTGTATCCAGGCCATCTGATGGACTTGAAGTAGGGGTAGAAGCTTTCTCATAAAGTTCAAGTAGTAGCTCCACGATGCTGGATACGAGTGTCTTGCAGCTTCTACAGGCTTGGTAAGTATCCTGACTCATCAAGGCGACAACCTCGTCTATACAGCTTTTGCTGATGTTCAAAACCTGGTCGATGGTAATACCGTTGGTTCCAGCAAGGTGGCTGTCGAGAATTGCGATGCATTTGCCAAGGGTCGCCATGTGCGCTCTGTGTGGATCGTGATTGATGGGCTGGGATGCACTCTCGCAACTGAGGTCCGGGTTTATTGGCAATGATTGGCATGCTACTGGCTGAGGAAACCATTGGAGGTTGGTTGACTGCGCCAAACCAGTATCCATGACTGATGGAGTGCCTCTGTTGACAGTCGGTTGACAAGTGATACGGTCTGGCCCATGAGGAGGACTTGGGATTATTTCAGCACAAGGCATACTTGTGAATACGCCTCCTGTGCTTTCAACAACTTCGAGGTGAGTTGCGGGAGTCTGTATCGGTAGATCAAGAAAGGCCTCAAAAGCGATCTCATCGCTGAAAAAGCTTGCAAGACCTGGATTGGCAACGGCCGTTGGCCCTGATGGGTTTATGTTGGGGGCTACATCCTGACAAGATGGAATCTGAGTCGTAGAGATGTTTTGCAGTCGACTTTCCCGAGAAAGTGAATGCTTCTTCTTTGAAGCCCGACCAACCATTGAGATGGCATATTCACATTTCAGGCCATGCTTTGTACAGCGAAAACATCCTGTCTTCTCACCACTGCATCGTAGCTATAACCAAATCAGTATTACGTTACACACACGGCTTCTTGAGATGGCGATACATACCTTGGCTTGACGACAGCTAGTACATGCAGAACGCAGTCGGGGTGGCTTAGCAGAGTTCTGCAAGGGTATAGATTCGGAACCTTCGGCACCGCGAGGTTGCGAAGAGACCGGGTAACTATTACACATAATCAAGCTTTCGGGGGGCATTTTCGGCGTTTTGGTTTTTTTGTTTCGCAGCGGTACATAAACAAGAAGGCGAGATTAATGCTGGGGAGAAGTGATAGTCTGATCGGAGACTTTTTGGCTTGGGTGTACAGAAATGGTTAGACCCGGAAACTTGCTGATACATCGGTCCGCTGGCATCGTGCCGCTATATCGATTTGTAAAAGAGGTGTAGAGCGTATAAACCGCTTGGGAATTATGTCTATATATAAAGAGATGAAATGCGAATAGGTATAAGTTTGAGAGTGTATTGTTACCAGCCAATTCTACTCACATCAGAAGTCCCAATTTGAACACATTCATCATGTCTGCCAAACCTTGGCTTCTTTACGTTTACCCATGGATGCCCTTCCCTCGAAGGGTAATAATTTATCTTCGAGAGAAACGCATCCCTTCATCTCTCGTCATTATCGTTCCAGTTTCCGATCCTCAACTCGGCGACGCTGCTCCCAAGACATTTCCTGCACGACCCCCTGGCAGTCTCCCAATTCTGGTGATTCCGGATTCAGACCCAGACTCTAAGTCAATTACATACATCCGGCAATCACTCGCCATCATGAACTACCTCGATGAGCTCTGCGATGCAGGTGAACATGGATTCCCCAAGTCCGAGTACTCGATGCGTGGCGATGATGCCCTCAGCCGAGCACGAGTCACAGAACTCATGTGCCTCGCGGACGAATTGACCATCGCGTGGAATCCAGTCCGAACATTCGGTACAGGCGCAGGTACAATGTCTATCCCCGAAGCTTCGAAAGAGATGCTCCGCTGGCTTCAGCGCACATTGACCACCATCGAAACCTGGTTTCAAAACCGTGACTTCTCTGATCTCCGCGAAGGTGGATCTCGTGGGCCCAACATGGCTGAGATTGTACTTTATCAGTTTCTTGAGTTTACTGAGGATTGTTACGGGAAGGATATGACCAAGGGATCTACGCAGAAAGGTTTGGATGTTTATGGAAGAGAGGAAGCTTCTGATGAGTTTCCGAAGTTGGCGGAGTTTTATGAGGCGTTTGGGACGAGAAGGAGTGCTGTTAGGGATGCGTCTGCTGGAGAGGTGGCGAGCGATAAGGTTTTGAAGGCTATGCAGACGTGGTCATGGTAGTCATGGATCTGATGCCTGGTTGGTGGACAGTGGTTCATATTATTTTGTGTATTAACTACACAATTCATTAAATTCTAAATTATCTGAAGAAATAACAAGAAAATTAAAAATATGGCTCTTGAATTACGTGAGAAAGATTCTACATGCAGGTGGTCTCTGAGTTGATTGTGTTCATCGGCGATAGTCATATCATTTCGCTTAGATGGAATGCTGCATGCCCATTGTTCGGGCACCAGTATGTTCAAGTCATGGAAAATTAAGGTCCTGCGATTGTACACATGGTCAGAACCTCACTAATCTAATTACCTTAGGGAAAGCCAGGTTTATTATCTATTCATTCTACAGCTATTTATACAAAGACCTTAACCTCCATATCATCACGGCTTCTTCCCACAAGCAAAAAACATCTGCCTCTCTCCTCCAATCTCACTCCCCATCGAAGTTCTCTCTGGGAGCAGACAGAACTCTACACGTTCAAAACCGGCAGATTTCATTAATTCTGTCATGTTTTGCTCATCAAAGCCGTGAACGCTTGTTGTATGAACTGCTGGATGATCTGCAACTGTTCCCTAATCACCGATGTTATTGTCGGGTTCGGGACCTCGGCGTATCTTCTCTTACCTTAGTTCCGTAATTCTCAGGCGTCCAGTCAATAACAACCAGGTGACCGCCTCGTCGAAGCCAAGTTAGAAGACATGAGAGTAGTGATTTAGGTTCATCAATATGATGCAGAGCCATGCTGATGATGATAACATCGAAACCAGTAAGCTCCGGCGAAGAAACTTCAATACTTGGTGATCGTGCGTCTCCTTGTACAGCATGAACTTGGTCAGATGGAATGCCTTGATCTCGGGCCAGCTGGTTGTATTTCTCAACGTTCGTATCTGAGATGTCGATACCTCTGATCTTTGAGAACCATGGAAGGAGGGCCTGATTTGATGGGTTAGCTCATCTCAAATACCCTATTGAAACGGCTTCTTACCTGAGTGACTAGACCAAACCCGCAAGCGTAGTCTAACAGACTGAGCTTTGCCTTCTGAGCATCTTCGACTGCCTCGGGTATACCGATCCACTCGAGGTTGTCTTGGAGATATCGTATAATCTGCTTTGAGAGGTCTTGAACCCATTGTTGCTGTGAGATGATATGCATATTATCACTAGTAATCGGTTAGTACGCGATACTGGAAGTATCGTTGAATTTGTGGATTTCGGTAGACTTACTTCCAAAACTCCCTGTTGATTTGGCCAAGTGACCCATTCACGGGAGAAATAGAGTGGCCGTTTAACACCATCGTCGGTGATTTCAAGATCGATTGTTGGTCGAATGATGTCCGAGCAAGAAAATGTTGTCTTTGAACAATGGCAGTTGGGAACTTTTAGGATCATAGTGTGGCTTTGGAATAGATAGACTCTCAATTTATAAGTCCAACCATCCGATTGGAGCTTGGCGCCGGTCACCTCGAGAATGCACGCTATTGTCTCCGGAACTGGCTACTGATGGAGTGAGACAGGTAACAACAATGCTATGTCTCCGAGCTACCCCACTGGATGATTGAAAGGTGAACCAAGTTCAAGCCTCTCTAATTCTACGGCCCGATCCTCTTAACCCGGGAATTGTTCAGCTCGCCGGAAACTTTGGTCGAGGCCTTGGCGGATGGCCCGCGGAGCGTTGTTGTAAGTCCAAATGATCCCGATTGGTCAGTAAGACTCCGACGCTACACAAACGGAGCGTCAAATCGAGTGTTTCAGGAATAGCTTGATGGCTTTGCAATTCAGGTCATACATTTGTACTAGGCCAGCTGCATAGTTGCCTGGCCTTTGTACTCGCTGCTATCTGAACCGGAGCTCCCTGAAGCTAATTAGCTGAGCATCAGAGTAAACGGCTCTCCCCGTTCCCTTTCCCAAATATCAGCAAGAACTTCACCGAGGCCTTTGCGATATGCTACACCATCAGTCCACTCAACCCACAAGACATAGTAATATGCATACCCTTAATCACTACTTGAGTGGTGGTCTCTGGATTTATCCATTTCGAGCCACGCTAGGGCCTGCTGCGAGAACCCATTCGCCACTTCCACCAACTCAATGGCTTCGAGAGAACCAGGATCTGTAATTGAAACTTCACGATTATTGTGTACACGTATCTTTCCAGCCCAAGCTTCTTCCTTGTCTCGAATGGAGAAATCATGGTTTGTCTTGGAAGGCATTTCGAGCAACAATGTAGCTCGCCAAGTCTCGCATGAGATGTATGGTGCGAGAATACCTGGACTCATATCATCTTGTCGCAGAAGTGGAATCGGATACCAGAAGTCATGGTCAAGATGATATTTGTGTCTGAAAAAAGAATTAGGTGAAGACCTCATAATTGGTGGCTGGTGTTCTGCATTCGGGCTTTGTGAGACCGAGTGCTTAGTCCACCTATTGTACAGCCTGGTCTTACCATCCAACCAGGCCGTTCGACTTTGTAGAATGATGGCCTGAATGGGAACGCCTGGTGACTCGAGCGTCTGATAATACTTCCAAGATAAAATTGGCTCTATCCGATTCTGGCGCTGTCGAATTCCTGCGCCTCTTAGGAAGCCATTTCTGAGAAAGTCAGATGCCGAAGCACAGTCAAGATCAACACGCCCAGACCATCCAGACCATTCAGCCCAACTCCAGCTTGGAAGACAAGAACTTCAGCCTAGATCTCTTGCAACCCAGCGAAATATTCTTTCGCTGGACTTCCATAGAAGAGCGCTACCAAAGAATGCTGCTGGAAGCCCTGAATCAAAGCATCCGGAAAGTGCAGGACTGAGCGAGAATGCTATTCCTGAGAAGGCATTGAGAGCATCTTCTGGGTATGTGAAGGACCTAGTGTCTAATGTCTCACAATGCGTTGAAGTTTGTAAAGATCTGGAATGGATGGCTTGAATAGTGTTTGATTGCTAATGAACCTAAATTTAAGTGGATTGAGGTCTTGTGATGAATTAATGTATTGACTCATAATATAGGTTGGGCATTCCTACCGTACAGAATCGCCGTCAAAGATGAGTCTTCTCCTGGCAACAGATTCTCTTAATAAGTCCAGCCTCTCTTCTCCCAAACAGGCGAGCCAGTTCTTAGCTCATGGTGAACTGACGTAACAGGGTGCATTATGACAATCGTTCCTTGAAGGCTGTGGATGCTCTGTCATAGGTTCCTCGCTTTTGATATCCCTCCGAAACCCCGGAGGCCACTGTTAGCATATTCACCTTAGACTGCCATAATAGTTATAATAGCGTTGGCATAGATGCCGCTCATCTCGGACATTTCGGTATACTTCTGTGATATATCGTCTTGAATAATGCAGAGGGTATCAACCCAGAGATACTTCTCATCCAAAAGCTTAACAAAACCCATCGCGTCTCGTATTATTGCCGCAATTAGTGTTCCCAGTTAATGCCCTGACAAAGACCCCTTCTGCTGCAGTTAGTCCACATTATTGCGACTAGCCTCAAGTGTCTTCTGGTTGTCCCATATGTAACTAAGCGCGTCATATACGTAGTCTCCTGCTACTCGAACGAGGCACTATTCCTCAACATCGACAAGCCAAGCGGGCCCAGAAGTTAACAGAGAGTTCGGGGCACTTCAACAAGTCGTCCCGTGATTTTGAGCACAAGATGATTTCCACGATCTTGGAAGATGACTATCTATCCACTGGGGGTGAAGAATCCGATCTCCAACAAAGTCATCACCCTGTTTCACAGCGTAAAGGCCTAACACTGATGGCCTGGGGAGCTGAGAATGCGGGGAAGGAATTATCTTGATGACGGCGGAAGAATGCAGAGGCGTCCTTACTAATACCACTTGGCTGACCTCTCTTGCGAGGGCGTCGATATCTCTGGTGAGTTGGGGTATATCCCAACCAAAAGCGGAGGCGAACCGTGTCTGATGTTGATTGCACGCCCTGGATTTTATGAATTCCGTCCCGGATCCTAGTTCCACTGTTCCGAGAAATGATCTGGGGGAGCGAAGCATGCGAATTATCTTTTGGCAAGTGTTACATTGAATCTGTAGAGTAAATATGTGTTAGTCGGCTCGTACATCTTTCGGGAGCAAATGTTTCTTGCACCTACAACATCATCCTGAGTCTCACCCCTTTGTTCCATTTCCCACTGAGGTTGATGAGCCTGTCTCTAACGCCCTTTTCTCACTTGGACTTATCAAGTTAGCTTAAAATTAACTAGGGCGACGGGAAATGAGCCTTTCGCATCTTTCTATTCACAGAGCCGCAAGAACGTGATACAGGCTGAGTGATTTTATACTGCAATTTTGTGTTGAGTCAGCAATTCTAGTGTCTGCTATTGGCCAGTAACTGTCCTCTTGAGTCAGCCCAATCTCGACGGAAGATCCATAGTTTTAATTTGATAGAGACTGGGGCAACCCAGACACTTATATCAGGTGATTCTGCGACTGATATCTTGCAGCACTATAGTCATCCCGCTACAGGACATTTGGACTAATGACCTCGAGACTCTCACAATATCTGTTCTATTAATACCGTTGATGGTGGTACGACCTCTGGGTGTCTCAGCTGCCTAGAATCCGGCTCAAATTGGACTAAAAGCAGTTTTTGCCATTTCACTATTTATAGTGGCAGGTACCTAATTACTTGTCACTGCTCCTTACATCCTTCATCCCTCCATCATGGCCCTCTCTGTAAGTTTTCACCTTCACTGCTGTCACATTCCCTATGCTAAATATTTTGTAGGAGTTCAAGTTTAAATTTGAAGGACGGACAGTTATCGGCCATGGAATCAACGTGTGCACGCCAACACACTTCTACCCCAACATCTTTCGTCTTCAGCTGAATGACACAACCAGAGGCAGGTTTCCAAGCAAGATAATCATTAAGAAAGCAGAGGAACAATACCGAGGCATATTTATCGTTGAAGGACTGGCCTACAAGAAGCTTCAGTCGCTCCAGGGCAACCATATTCCAATTTATTATGGGATCACCACCATGGACGATCAACCCGCACACGTTCTGTCTGATGTTGAGGGTACCACCATGGATGATGAAGACATGCCGAGCATTGATGAGGATCGTGTACGCGAGATGCTCGAGATTTCATTTCTGGCTATTCGACAAGCCGGCATAATTCTCGAGGATGCAAGCCCCAAAAACATGCTTTTCGCTAATGAAGCATTTGTGGCATTAGATTTTGAACATGTTTTGATCGACAGGCTCATCAAAGATCAAGTGGAAGATACTCGTCAGCAGATTGAGAGACTCCGTCGAGAGGCGCTTAACAGCGGTGAGGAATACTTTCAGTGGATCGATGATAGCGTGGTAGACGATATCCTGGAGTATACACAGTGGCCGAGCAGTGATGCGGCTGAAGATGTTCACCGTCAGGTTAGCAGCATCGTTCGCAAATACCGTCGACGGCAAAGGGCGCTGGGCAAGTACGAGGGCCCATTATCAGGGCTGCCGCTCGAGAATTGCTCGGCGAGACAAGTTACAGAGATGTTGTTTGGGTAAATTAAAGGTTTTTATTTACATCTAGAAGTGCCCAATGCTATACGTACATCGTGAGTCTCAACGTCGTCATTCTAATCCAGTTCTGAATCCAATTCCATTTCTGAATCCGAATCTTCAATCGGCATCTCAAATCCACGTTCAACCAAGAATTGTGCAATTTCAGGTCTCTCGCGAGAGCACTCTAAAAGATCCTCCTCATCTACAGCAGTTATATCCGCACCGCGATCCAGTAGCAATTTCACTGAATCCAAACATCCGTGAATGACTGCGATGGATAACGGTGTCTGGCCATTCTCGTCAACAGCAGTAACGTTACTTCCACATTCTAAAAGACGTTTGAGAGTGTAAGAAGAATCTTCAATTTCGGCCGCGATGTGTAAGGGTGTCTGTCCATTTTCAGCACGAGCCTCAAGATTATCGCCTCTGTCGACAAGTGTCTGTATGAGTGATTCTCCAGCCCCAAGATGCGCAGCGAGGTGAAGCGGACTATAGCCTCTTGTGAAGCAATGCCATCGCTCTTCTTCTGCTTCACACTCGTCGTAGCTTTCTTCGTATTCATATGGCCATGCTTCGGCAGCTTGCTGATAAGACTCGATGGATCCGAGTGATGCTGTTAAGTGTAGGAAATCAGAGTCGATTGATCCAGGTGGAAGGCTGGCGATATTTACTGATAGGCTTTTAGCGGCATACCAGAGATAAGGATGGGCTTTGAGTCTGTCTTTGAGCTCTCTGGACGAATTGCATGCACCACTTGCAAACTCATCTCTAGAGAGATACCGGAATGATGCTGCCACACTCCTTGACTTGTACTCGCCTCCAAATACTTCGAGGTGTAGATATTCGATCAGTAACGGAGAGCGCATCTTCATGGCTTGTGTTATGGGGTCAACGAAGATAAGACTGGTACAAGCATTTGAAATGTCGGTGGCTTCTTCATGTCTGATACCCCAAGCGTCCAGGGCTTCACACGCCATTGGCAACGTGAAAGTGTAACCCATCTCATCAATTGCAACAAGGTGATGGAGCACACAGAGTATCATTTCTGCATGTTTCGTGGGCTTAATCTCGTTCACCAAGGCTCCGCAATAGGCTCGTGGGACATCCACGTTGGAATCTGGTGACCATGAGTTAACCAGATTGAGGAGAACTCTATTCGGCGGTGACGCAATGTGGGTAAACCAGCTTGGCAGAAAGGGAAGAAACCTGGAAGACTTAGTTGATGCTGATGAATGAACACAGGAACACTTACAGTCCATTAGCCATATCAAGGTGTTTCTGGGAGGGAAACGGTTTGGGGTGAGACTTGTCCAGATATTCGAGGTTGGCAGGAAACTCGGCAATAGCTTTGGCATAGTAAAGGCTTAGGGCCTCATGACTGGCTCGGGCTTGAATCGAAGACACGCGGAATGTATGAGCAAGTTGACTCTGAGGCGCAGTCCGACTTGTCACCATGACTCGCAATTGCGGTATGAGTCTGTTGCCTGCCAAAAGAGTCTCCATCAATTTTGGCAAGCCATATTTACTTGAGGCATCGATTCCATCCAAGATAATAACTATCTTGCTGAACTCCTCGGACAAATCGTTCAATATTGATCTCGAGGTTTGTACGTCTCCGAAACCTGGTTCAACCCATTTCATAACTCTTTCCGTGATGGGAGATTCCGCCGGAAGTTGAGAGACAAGTTGTCTGGTAATTGAGCGAAATGCGAGATCGTAGTCTGCTAGATTGAATTGCACGTCACTTAGGCCAAAGTGGAAGGCTGCAACGGCGACTCCGGTTTCAGCCTGGTCTTTGAGAATATGATTGACGAGACTCGAGGTTATAAATGTCTTCCCTGTTGCGCCTGGTGTGATATTAGCCATGAGCGCATGGGAAACAGGCTGGGGTAAATACTTGGTCCGTGGAGCCAAAGAACACGGCAATCGTTCCCAGTTAGCCAATCACGTGTCTTTTCATGATCAAAGAACCATTGGCATGTCCCAGGAATACGCGCAGCATCGAGGATTCGTTGCTGTATAGCAAACTGATCGCCTGGATTCAAATTTCTGAGTAAAATATCGCGATCGCTGAGTGACATTTTGAAGAGATTGCGTTGGGGGCTGAGTTATGGATGCTCGAATGTTTTATAGCCTGGCTTAGCCTCATTCAACTGGATTACGCACGGCTTTACGGATAAGAATGGACCAAATTAGGCAACGGTTAATGTTTCTCGCACAGAGATTGGCCACTTCGTATTCTTTTCATCTCCACCTATTGGACTCTGAAACAATCCACCAACCACTAACGAGATCCAAGCCACTGATCCTAACTTTAGGTTACTAAGAACCAACTCGATTTAGAATTCTCCAGGCATCAATTATCTGACGATGTGGCATTTTGGAATAGCAGATCAATCCTTAGCTTCCCTGTGGTATTATACTCACGAACGTATCTCTCCCCAAAAGGCTGCATCCAAGTATCTAACATAATGTCAGTAAAAAGCCGCATGCCGGGAGATCCGAGCAAGATTCACTTACCATAAGTTGTCTGAGGTTTAGTGGCGCACAACCAGATGATAGTCTCATTCACAGAATCCTTCAAGTCATCCTTTGGAAAGGCACTAGCCACTGCGCCATAATCCTCCGACAAAACACCAAAATCAGGTCCGGAAAAGTCCATCCCGATTCCCTTGGAAACAACTTGGACGTCAAGTTCCTTGTAGTACGAAAAGGATGGTTCAGTATGAAGCGCAATAGCGTCCCAGACCAGCTGAACCCGTCTGTCATTCCACTTCTTACCGTGTTGATGCTTGTGGATAAATTCGCGCGCTGCGATTGCGCCATCGACTTCAAACCGTCTATCAGCGCTGATCACGGATGAGTTCACTGTCATATCCCAGCCAAGATCATGCAGAAGAGTGGCGACGGCGTGAACTTCCGGATCGATATGGTGGATCAGGGTTTCGTTTGCGTTGATCAAGAGAACGCCGTACAGCCAGGATCGCATGATATGCTTGTAGACGGCGTAGGAACTATGTTCCAGGGCAAGAGCTTCAGCGGCCTGCACAATTGGCGTGTTGATAACTGATATGCCAGCGATTTCTCGAGTTGGAGCTGATGCGCGTGGCAGGTTCGCGGCTTGAGTGCCGCCGAAGAGCAAGACTGCCCCGCAAAGGAAGGCTTGAATCTGGCGTGCAAGCATCGTAAAGACTGGTCTTTTGTAGAACTGATAGTTTAATAGTTTATTTGCTGTGTTGTGTGTGTTGAGAGCAGTTGATCTGGATGAGGAATTATATACGATCCTATAAACTGCCTTAGTCATTGCAAACATAACTTCCGAACGTTGACGGATTTGACTTCTAGCTTTAAAATACTTGAAATCATAACGTTAAGCTGAGATTTTACAAATATTTGAATTTGTAATGATGCTTACAGAGACTTTGGCGATGGCGCGCATAAAAAAATAACATATCCGAGCCCTCTCGGCTCTACATTAGTTAATGCCAAAACACGAAATCTTACTGGACAGACAAAAGATATTTATGACGAGCCCATGACCAGTTCTTAGAATCTCCAAACTTCATCTATTCAAAAGAAATTATCGAGAACTTATTGAGCGATATGTCATTTACATCTACGACTGAGCTCATCGAGCTTCAAGCAGATGTTTGTCTGCATGTCGAGAAGTCAATTCCTACACAGACACAAACAAAAGAGCATCCAACTATCGTCTTTCTCCATTTCTGGGGAGGATCTTCCAAAACTTGGTCGCCCGTCAATTCCCTCATCGCACCGAACCTACCAACCGTTAGAATCGACTTTCGTGGATGGGGTAACTCCACTGGCCCTGCAGACGAAACCGAATACTCCATCCTCAAGCTTGCTCAGGACGTTGAACATGTCATCACGCAACTCAAACTTCAAAAGTATGTCATCCTCGGTCATTCAATGGGCGCTAAAGTGGCTCAAGCCATCGCCGGGAGGAAATCTGCTGGTGGACTTGTAGGCATAGTCCTGCTCTGCCCAGCTCCTCCGACGCCTTTGGTTCTGTCTGAGGAGATGCGAGAGCAGCAGATTAGCGCATATAACAGTGCGCAAAATGCGGAGTTTGTTGCACGTAATGTTCTTACGTCAAAAACCTTACCTGATGCAACAATTCAAGCAATCGTGGAGGACATGTTGAAGGGCAATGCATCTGCTAAAGTAGCCTGGCCGCGATACGCCATGAATGAAGACATTCTAGTCCTGGCGAAGGACATCTCGGTGCCAGCAGTTATCATCGCAGGTGCCAAAGATAAAGTCGAGCCAGTCGCTCGTGTTGAAAAAGAAGTGTCTGCTAACATACCTGGAGCGAAATTAATCGTACTGGAGGAAGTTGGGCATCTGGCTCTATTGGAGGCACCAGAGAAGGTGGCTGAAATTGTAAATAATTTTGTGTTAAATGTTTAGCTAGAAGGAATGTACTGTACTAATAAAAGCAGATCGCTCTTTGGCCATTTTGATAGAACACTTTGACTACATGTTCTTTGTCGAATTCTCTTTGCCAAGAACTTGATCCCGAGCGGGGTACTCCAACGTTGACCTCATTCCTATCTAACCCTAGTGTCTTCAAGGAACTTTTGAATCTTAAGCTTATTCGTATGGTTCCTAATCCCTGTCTCCGGGATCTTTTTCACCTGCCATATTGGTAAAGATGAAGGAAAAAACTCGCCATTGGCGAATCATGTTGTCTCGGCATTCTTGGTCTCGCGGGGTTGTCAAGATGACCCATATTGGCCGTAACATCGATCGGCCATTCCTTACTTATCCGTCCTTTCGATAGGGCCTGTGGGATCACAAAGCAAAGGTACCAGACGTACACTGTCAATGACACCGCTCAGCGATAAGGATTATGCTTAGGTTCCACTAAACGATTTTGCATGGCGATCATCATGGCCGACGTCTTGGCTGGGTAAGCCCAGATTTGACCTTCCGTAAAAGACACTATTTCCGTGAACTTGTGTCTATCAACCAACCCAGAGATGGGTTGGGTCTCTTGGCACTGGGGCCTGATGGCAAGCACATCATTACGTGACAGACTTGGTATAAATAGAGCCCTTGCCACTATTTTGCGACTTACCACCTCTATTATCACGGTCAATCCCACTGTAGTTCATCGTCAACATGAGATTCAGCACTGGCATTGCGGCTTTGCTGTCACTGGCTCCCAGCCATGGCCTAGCAAAGGGACACAAACTTGACTCAAAGAAGTTCCAGGCTGACATGAAGACCAAGAAGTAATCCCTCTCGCTTCTCGACCATCATCATAGGCTAACCAATTCTACAGCCTCATGTCAAACCTAGAGGCATTCAACGACATTGCCTTCGCCAACGGTGGAAACAGAGCCTTCGGACTCCCCGGATACGACGCTTCAGTCGATTACATCTACAAGCGCATCTCTAAAGTCAAGAACGCCAAGGCCTGGAAGCAAAACTTCCCTGCGCTCTTTGCTTTCGTTGACTCAATTGAATTGACCGTCGACGACAAGCCCGTCTACGTATATGGCCTGACCTACTCCCCTTCAACAACCGAAGAGGGCATCACTGCCGAAATTGCACTCGGTCCTGAAGGTGCTGCAGGCTGCGACGCCTCATCATATGATAATCTCGACGTAAAAGGCAAAATTGTTCTTGTCCAACGTTTCAGATGTCCTACCGGTGGAACTCTCGCTGGAAGAGTCATCCCCGCTGCAGCGGCTGGTGCATCTGCTGTTATTGTCTATCATGACATTACGACTAATGTCACTGCTGGTTCTCTCAGTCAGCCTGACCCTGAAAAACATGTTCCAGCGGGATTTATTAACCTTGCTGATGGATTGAAGATCAAGGAGCGTATTGACGCTGGTGAGACTGTTAAGGCTCATTTCCAGCAGACGCAGACTATTGAGGAGAGGATTACGCAGAATGTTATTGCTGAGACTACTGGCGGTGATCCTCGCAACGTCATCATGGTTTGTCAAATTCCCTGAGTATTTTGATGATGATTCTAATGATTTTTTAGCTCGGCGCTCATCTTGACAGTGTCCAAGCTGGACCCGGTATCAACGACGACGGTACGCCATTATCCCCCGATCAACATTCACGCACTAACATAAACAGGCTCCGGCTCATCACTCATCCTCGAACTCTTCCTCGCCCTCTCAAAGTACAAAACCAAGAACAAGATCCGTTTCGCATGGTGGGGCGCCGAAGAAAACGGCCTCCTCGGCAGCAAGCACTATACATCCAACCTCGCTGCCAAAGATGTCAACAACCTCCTCGTCTACCTTAACTTTGACATGGTTTCCAAGGGTTTCTTCGGCGTTGCTGATACCGATGGAAGTTCTCATGGATCAAAGGCTCCCAAGGGCTCAGAGGTCACGGAGAAGATCTTCGTGGAGTATTTTACTAGCAAGGGTATTGAGGTTACGCCTGCTGTTCTTACTAATGGAAGTGACTATGCGCCTTTTTGGCAGAATTTGAATAAGCCTTTCGGCTTTTTGCACACTGTAAGTTTGTTATGCGTTTCAACTGAGCACTGCTAACATGTTTCAGGGAACGGCAGTTGCGCAGGATCCTTGCTATCATCAAGCCTGTGACACCATCGATAACCCCGACTCCAAGACCCTCACCATCAACGCCAAGGTAAATCTTCCGTGATGAACTTGTATCGTAAAGTATCTAACAAAATCAGGCTGCTGCACATATCTTGGCTGTTCTCGACGAGAGAGGAACTAAGCTCATCCCCAAGACCAAGATCACTGGGGCTTCGCTGAGGGGTCTTCAGACAAGAGACGTTGGCCCTGATCTGGCTCAGATTGATGAGCTTGAGGCTATGGGCATTCGACATTTAGGATGTGGTCTACATGAGATCTGATCGGCCAAGGTCAAGCTCTGTAAATTACAACAAGGATTATGAGAAAGTCGGTAGATCAAAATACATTGAAGGTCTCTCGCTTGTAGTTTCACTCTCCTGAAAACGTATCAACAGATCTCCACTTCCACTTCCTAAACCTTTCATAAGCCATTGGATCCAAACCGTAGTATTCACAAACATCCTCCACAGTCAAACTCCTCCAATCTCTCTCAAACTCAGGCGGTCTCGGTGCCGACAAGTCCACGCCCTCTGACCATCTTGTTTCTCTCTCATTCTTCGCCCAGTCTTCACCCGTAGTCTTGCATCCTTTACTGCGCTTACACCGCTTTCCACATGATGGACATTGGTAATTCTTCCACTCTTGCCAGTGTTCATACTTCCATGCGTCAGATTTGCCATGTGCATACGAGCAGTCTGGTTTTGTATGACCCATTTTGCTCTTCAATCTATTGTCATAGTATCTTTTCGATATTTCTTCTGTGTTGTATCGCTGAGGGTGGCCGTAGCGCAGGGAGTCCCTGTAGAGTACGTCCGATAATATCCCCCAACTGGCGCGTCGGATGAGGGCTATTTCGATAACGTAGTCACTTTCGATCATCATAGCTGAATCGCATATACCGTCTGTCTCATACTCGTTCGGCGTAGACGGTGTAACTGCTTTGACCGCGACACCCTCTTTTTCCAGTCTTTGAAGAAGTTCCTTGTTCGCTGGGTCTTTTATCTGCGCCTCCGAAAGGTACACCTCAAAGTCATCGGGCGTGAGCAACTCACTCCCAGGATGGGAGCTACTAAGGAACCAATCTAGTATATACGCATCAAAAGGATTTGAATGGCCAAGAATGTAGTGATGACGAAGGCCGGGAGAAGGTTTGCTTCGAAGCCGACGAGCACCTGTGCCGCTGGATTCTAAAGGGACTTTCTGGCCGACCCACGTACGCAGTAACAAAGCGATATTGGTCCAACTGTACTCGTGATATTCATCTTGGCAATCTTTGTCAAGAATTGTTCGTATATATGCCGTTCTCGTTACTGTCGTGGATGGGCTTGAAGTGGGTTTGGTGTCTTCCATGGTTGAAGAGACGCGCCAATTGGCGTGTGCAACGCGACTGAAGGTTCTGGGGGTTGATAGGTTACGATAAGTTCACGAGGCTGAGATTTAATATGGATCTAATGTGGTTTTATCTTATTAACTCCAGGGCATTCTTATTGGCAGCATGTCCGAGTTCGGGAGCCGGCCAGTGACTCATCACGAGTGGCATCATCTTAAATACGAAAATGGGCTGAGGCCACCAGAGAGGTAACTAGAGGTAGCTCACTGCGGGAGGTACTAGTAAAGTGACTTCAAGGATACCCGCCCCAAACCCGCCGCTAAAGTAGCGCTGCATCTTTGCCATGCTTCTGTCACTCTCAGCCCTGCCACCTGACTACATCTAATTCCCCAGAGATGTGAGAACTGAGAGCTAGTTGAGTATGAAATATGATAGATAGCATCACGAAATTGTGCAATAAGACATCTGCACCAAAAGAGCCCGTCTAGAGAAGGCAAAAAATTGCAAGGCTGTTACAAGTTGAGCTGGACAAATGCAAGAATATCTTGATAGCATCTAATTGGGTATTTCTATTCTCTGAAGTACAAATCTATAAACGCAAAGCTTCTTCTACTGAAACTGGATACCCTCAGCCTTCTCATAGGCATAGGGAACACTAGGTGTCTTCCAATGCGGCGATACCGCAGCATCGCTCATACTAACCACGGGCTTGAGAATACTGAGCTTCTTTCCATCATAAGCACTGGTGTCAAAACTCTGGTACAGTCCACCATCCTCAGACAAAGCGCTACCAAGGACTCGTTTCCAACCATCCCAGACAGTCATGAGGAGATCAAGCACATGATGCGATCCTCTCATCTCGGCCCATTGAAATCGCTCGGCGCATTCTGCAACGGTTTCGGGTGAGTAGAGTCCGACATCCGATCGAAGTGCGAATGTGTTGACGGCGACGAGTGATGCGTGCACGGAGTAGCTACCGCCCTTTGTGGCGCGATCGCGGAGGGCGAGAAGAGTGCCTACTGCGCCGAGAGCACCAGTGGTCATGTCGCTTACAGGCAGTGAAGGTAGTACCGCCTCGTTGTTGGGCAAGTTGAGAGAACGCCCAGTTACGTAGGCAGAACCAGCAGCTGCATCAGCGATCTGTTGCCAGCCGGGACGCTCAGCGTAGTATCCGTCAGGGCCATAGCAGTTCTCGGAGACGTGAACAATACCACGTCCACGCTCACCAGCCATCTTGAGAATATCGTTCAAACCAAGGCCATACTTGGGCATCTTGTTCATACGGAAACCCTGAATGAAGACATCAGCCTCGCCGATAAGAGACTTGATGATGGCTGCATCCTCGGGCTTGCGAAGATCAATGGCGATAGTACGCTTGCCGGCGTTGAGGGTAAGTTGCATGATGTTGATATCAGGAAGATGGGGCGGGTTGACGCGGATAACATCAGCGCCAAAGCTAGATAGAATAGTGCCGATTTGAGGACCCGCGATTACACGGGTCATCTCGACGACTTTGATACCAACCAATGGACGCTTATCGTCTGGGTTGAGAGGGGGGAAGGCGATAGGTGGTGTAGGAATGGCATGACGTTGGGCCTTGACGTTGATCAAAGGATGAGCAGCGAGGGACTTGCCCATTTCGCTTTCGTTCCATTGCTTGGGCGTGAAGCAGACACTACCGCAGTTGCCGTTGACCAGGTTTGTGAACTCGAGTTTTTCGGGAGACAGTTTGCTTGTGAACTTGGCGATATGTGCAGCAGCTTCTTCGTTTGAAGTGATAGCTTCAGATGGGTCTACGCCGATGGACTTGAGCACTGGCTCTGCGTTCATGGATCCGTGGAGAGAGTACCATACTTCAGGGTCAGAGGTAGGATAAAGACCTGTAGTGCGATACTTGAGAGGCGTATCGACCCATCCCCTCTCCCAGTCCGGCAACAACTTGTTGAGCTCGCCTGACTTGGTCAAAGCAACAACATCTTTTCCATCAAGATATGCCGTAGCGACATTTCCGAACCAAAGGCCTGCTTGTGTAGTGTTGACGGTGATCTTGCGATCCTTGTCCTCAGCGCCTCGAAGGGTGAGAATCTCATCACCGATGACACCAGCCATGGCATGAAGAGCTGCTGCTACAGAGACGGCTTTGATGGGGCCGGAGATAACGGGGAATTCTTCGCCTGTGAAGTTGACCTTTGAGAGGATGGATTCATCTTGGGTGAAGCCGGGGGTTTGGGAGGCGATGAGACGGAAGATGCGTTGTGTGTCTTGTGGAACGGGGATAAATGTGCGGTCGGTATGAGTGCCGGGACCGTAGACATCGGGAATTCTGGGTTCTTGAGACATGTCGTAAGTGTGTATCAAGAGAAAGGAAGTGTCAATCAGAAAGGATGGTCAAATAAGAATATGATATCTAGTTAGAGTAATGGTTTGGGATGGCAGCAGAAGTATGGACTTGAATTGGTAGGTTCGCCAATGTCTTTTATCTGAGAATAATGATAAAGTCGGTGTGAAGATATTCATCAGATCGAACACATCTCCAAGGCAATTACAAGGAACCCATTTTAATTATCCACAATGATTATGCAACTTCTATCATCATCATCATCGGCCCCAATCCGAAAAAACAAATCGGCAATATCAAACACGCGAGCGCGAGCGGAGGTCGGACGTAAAACGAGTGGATTCAAACCTCGGTGCATTGCAACATGAGGCTCAAAAAGTGGAAGATTCGCCCGCTGTAAACAAGGCAGAAACGCTGATTTGCTAGGCCGTTCTCCACGATGACGATGATGAGATCAGCGCGGAACAAAAAGGTGGAGATATCGCGGAAGATTCCGCACTTGGAACGACTGTAGAAATTTTCTAGAAGGTGAAAAGAAGGGATTGCGAAGTCTGCCACGTGTAGATTTCGTTGATCGGCTCTGATCCGATGCTAAAAAGCTTGATAGCTTTGCCACTTGGGGTTATTCAAGTGCCGATGCATGACGCAGCTAAGATTAAATGCCGAAGCGCGATGTGAGATACGGAATTAAGGGAGCCTAAGAGATTGAATGGTATTTTCAGATTGCCATCTTTAGATGTAGATAAATAGCAGTGCTGGACGTCGTTAGCTACCTCAGTGCTTTGAAGCAACAAAAAAGAATATTCTATCATATTTCACTTCACAATGTCATCAATCCAATCCGTCGCAATCATCGGCTGCGGCGCAATCGGCGCCTCATGGGCCGCTCTCTTCATCGCCCAAGGTCTCAAAGTCAAAGCCTTCGACATCAACCCATCAGCAGAAACATTCCTACGAAACATGATCCGCGACGCTCTTCCCGTGTTATCATCCATCGGACTTATCAAAAACACAAACGCCAAGCCTGAAGATGTCATCTTCACTACAAGCTTAGAGGAAGCACTACAAGATGTCGATTTTGTTCAGGAAAATGGTCCTGAGAGAATTGACTTCAAGCGCAAGCTTTTCCAAGATATGGGGGAGATGTTGGACAAGGATGTTATTATTGCGACGAGTTCGAGCGGTCTTACTTGTTCGTCTATTCAGGAGGGGATGAGTGGTGCTGCGGGACCTGAACGCTGTGTCGTTGGGCATCCGTTTAATCCGCCTCATCTGATTCCTCTTGTCGAGATAGTTGGCGGATCACAAACATCGTCAGCTACTATTCAACGCACAATGCAATTCTACGAGAATCTCGGCAAGAAACCCATTCATCTCAAGAAAGAAGTCCCCGGCCACGTCGCAAACAGAATCCAAGCCGCTGTGATGCGCGAGGTTTTCCACATTCTGCAACAAGATGTCTGCGATGTTCAAGATATCGACGATGCAGTATCATACGGTCCTGGTTTACGATGGGGTGTCATGGGACCCAATATGCTATTCCATCTTGGTGGTGGCGAGGGCGGAATTGAGCATTTTGCGGATCATTTGTTGGGGCCACTTCAGACGTGGTATGCACCTGAGAATCCGGTTGTTGATGATGAATTGAAGAATAAGTGGATTGAGGGTACAAGAAGAGCTATTGGGGATAAACAGTATGGTAGTTTGGCCAAGCAGAGAGATGAGGAACTTGTTAGGTTGTTGAATGTAAGGAAAGATTGGGATGCTTTTGCGGAGGGAAATGGCAAGGAGTAGATATTTTGATACTACTAGTATATATTTAATCGCACACGTGAATGCAATAACATCTATACTGCTTTGCATCTTTTTTTGATACACTATATATTGAGGGAAGCTTAAGGTGTGGGGTTCTGGTTGTTGAAAGCATATCCTCAAGATATGCCTCAACTCACATTTATTTCAGCGCTGCTCCAGCCAGACTCTGAGTGATAATATTAACTATAAATTGTCTCAATATTATTGAGACAAGCTAGTACAGATTGCAGGTAGCCTCTCGTTCAAGGCAGCAGAACATTGCGACAAGTTTTTCAACATTGGTTACCCTGAATCAAGATCAAGATTTCCGTTAACAGTTGCTGACTCATGCATGTTCCGCATTTGAGTACGCCATGATTCCGCGGTGGGTCCCAACCGGCATCACCAACCCCACATATCCGGACTCTCTCCACTGTTTCCGGCAGGCCCGGCAGAGGAGATAAAGATTCTGTATCGGAGCGCGAGGTCGGTCTTTCCAACGCCGTCTTGCGCGGCGCACGGCCATATATCCACTTGTTTTCCGATATGAAAGCTTTGATAAATTCTTACCGCTCTTGACCTCTCTAAATATGGTCGTAGCCCCTCAACTTGGTGGACTCGAACTCATAAGTAATATTAACAATACGTTTACAAGTTCACTCCATTATCGCTATCAACACAACAACATAATCATCTACTCAAATACCGAAATTCATACTACATTAAAATGGGTTCCATTTCCTTACCTCGGCTTTACATCCTCGACACAGACCTATCCAACTTTCCCAACCAAAAAGGTCGCATTCTATCATGCAATAGAGATGGCTCCGACCTTCGCACAATCTTTGACCAAATGACAACCATGCCAGATGGGATCACAATTGATCACAACAATGGCCTCATGTACTGGACAAACATGGGCCCAACCTTCAAATCCAACGACGGATCTATTGAGAGCTCAAGACTTGACGGATCTGAACGAACAACTATTGTCAAGACCGGAACAATTGGCGTTCATACTCCCAAGCAGATTGTTCTTGCACGACAAAGTCAGAAGTTGTATTGGTGTGATCGAGAAGGAATGAAGGTTATGCGATGCAATCTTGATGGAACCGACATTGAAGTACTCGTCTCAACTGGTTCGACAGCGGAGGATAGAGAGGACAGATGTCGATGGTGTGTCGGCATTACCGTTGATGAGACAAACGGATACTTTTATTGGTCACAAAAAGGTCCCTCCAAGGGATCCAAAGGGCGCATCTTCCGAGCCAAGATGGATGACCCGTCTCAAGTCGAGGTTGTATTTATCAACCTACCAGAACCTATTGACTTGGAGATGGACGAAAGTACACAAACACTCTACTGGACAGACCGTGGTGATCCACCAATGGGGAACTCTCTGAACAGTGCTTTTGTCGGTGACCTTCGAACAGCCGCGCCTCAACGAGAAGTCATCGCCAAGCGATTCCACGAGACAATCGGCCTTGCATTAGATAAGCATACTTCAACGGCGTATGTTACCGATTTATCGGGTGGTGTGTATGCTGTTGATCTGAGTAACAAGACAAAAACAGTGCTGTTTCCCGAGTTGGGAGATATCACGGGCATAGCTTTGGCTTAGAGTAATGTTCCGAATTTGGTGTTTAGCATAGACAAAATAGAATATAGAGTTTTGAGCTATCATAATGTAATTCATTTATGACGAAAAAGGCAACGAGCTCGATGCATATGCATAGTGGGTGGCTTTTCTCGGAGCCAGGGTTTGATGCACCCAAAACACTCCAGGTCTTTTAGAGTTCATCAGATAAACTTGTGCGATATATCGTCTGATGAATGTTCCACATCCGCAGCAAATTTCCTACTATCGATTTCTACATGCCTGTTACTTGTTATAGCAATATCTTCGCATTACACACACGATGACTTAGTATTCTCGTCGCTGCTAGGCTGTCTCTGGCTTTGTTCATATAGAGTTTGAGCCCAAAAGGGATGTGTAGGCGTGCAATCTGCAAAAGGTTTCGGCTGTATCTCAAGGTTCATTGCCGAGAGTAATCATCAAGTTTAAGGCGCACAATATGCGCAATAAACTCTCATGAACTTGCCACGAGAAAGGTTAATATTATCTTAGCTATAAAAGAATGCGTACCAACCCACTTTATTTCCCCGATTTATTATTCCAACAGAATCTAATGCTTGACAGAACATCTCACAGTCCACAGCCTTTCGAAGTCATATCACTATGAAGATACCAAATACTTACCTCGACGCACAGATTGCAGGTCTAGTCAAAACACTAGCCGAGCCCGCACCTCTCAGCGAGGAAGAAATCAGAAACTACTTCGGTCTTTGGCCCAGTAAACCAAGACTCGTTGCACCATGTTACTATTCCACCAAACCATGGTCTGGAAAACCTGACGTGTTGGACCCCGTTGGCGAACATCCAATCCTGTCTCTCTGGGGAGATGAGACAAAAAGTCTCCAAAAGGAAGTTATGCAGGAACTCTCCACGGTTAAGTGGGTAGTTATCGAAATCTTTCAGACTGGGCCCGATTGGAGTCGCAACCCCTTTAAGCTTCTGGTGACTGTTTTGCCAGGATCGACGACTTGGTCAGATGGTTGGGATGTAGCTATTAAGTGCAGAAATGTGATTCGAGAGCATGGGATTATTGATGTGGAGGTTGAGCTGCAGGAAGGCGAACCTGATTCGTTATACGTCAAAGGACAGCGAGAATGATTCAAGTCTTGATGATACTGGGTGATAAATTTCGGGTCAAACTATCTGCGGTGCGTTACCGATAGGATAGATGAACCTGTCAAATCAAAAATTCTACTTAGTTCGAATTGGTTGGTGTTATCCTATCTACTGAGTATTGAGTGATGGGTGACGTGACAAAACACCCCAATTATCAACGCAGCCAGCTGTTCGCTGCTCAAACGTAGTATTAAGGTTCAAAAAGGGAGAGCGGAAGAGAAAATATGAAAGAGTCGGACGCTCTTATTTCTGATCTCTTCTCGTGTAATGTCATCAATTACCTAACGAATGGAGTTGACATTGCACCCTACAACTGACAAGACCCACCCTGGCGTTGATAAAACCCCAAAGCTCAACGCAAACGATGTGTTGACAACCTCTCAGGACTACATCATTTATTTAAAGCTTGTATCTTTATATCTCTCGTTCCATTCCTTCATCTACAATATCATGCATGCACCAGCCACTAAACATGATACCTTCGCTGTTGAGTCGAGCGAGAGTGAGAGCAACAAACCGACAGCTCAAGTCTCCCAACCCGACTCACTTTTGGTCGATGAGGAATCTGAGGAGAAGAATGATGTTACAGGATGGCGAACGAGTGTCCTCAGTAAGTTATGTTCCTGATCATACAGACTGCCTTGTTGACAATGAATAGTTGTCCTCTCCTCCCACTTCGTCGTCATGAACACCTCCGGTTTCACAAACTCTTTCGGCGCCCTGCAAAGCCACTTCATCGACACATTCAAAGAACCATCCTCGACAGTTTCATGGATTGGTTCCATGCAGATATTCCTGTACTTCTTCCTCGGAACGTTCTCAGGTCGCCTTACAGATGCAGGATACTTCAGAGTCACCTTCCTAGCAGGTTCTCTCGCAAACATCATCGGTATCTTTGCAGCGTCGTTTGGATCTCATCTCTGGATCATGTTTCTTACACTCGGTCTTGGAGTTGGCTTGGGTAATGGTCTCATGTCTTGTTCAATGCTGGCTGTCATGTCGCAGTACTTCAAGGCTCGTCGAGGGTTGGCTGTTGGCATTACAATGTGCGGATCATGTACTGGAGGCCTGGTCTACTCTGGGATCATGCGTCAACTGATTCCAACACTAGGCTTTCCGTGGACGATGCGTGTTATTGCACTGATCCAGTTGGTGACGTTAGGTTTGGCCAACATTTGCTTGCGGCCAAGGACCAAAGGGAAGAAGAGTTCTGGTTGGGTTGATTGGTCGGCATTTCGAGACGTTCGATTTAATCACTACGCTATCGCGATATTCCTGGTGAGTGGAGATAATCTCCCATTTTCCCTCTGATACCTGTTCATGGTCAAGCTTGCTAACTATTGCATTTCATATTAGTCACTTCTGGGATTGTACATATCAATCTTCTTTGTTGTGGACTTCTCTCGCAGTTCGGTATCGCCTCAGTTCTCGTATCAAAACTCTTTGAACCTTCTTTTGGTGTTCAATGGTGTGAATGCCATCGGCCGGTTTGGATCTGGCCTAGCTGCCGACAGGTTTGGTGTTCTAGCTGTCTTTACACCCATTGTAGCTGCGACATCCATCACTCTTTTTGCATGGATTTCCGTCAAAACAGTCCCGACTATGTATGTATGGACAGTATTCTGCGGGATATTTTCTGGCGGCATTCAGAGTCTATTTCCAGCTGGTCTTGGTTATCTTACGGCCGGCACAGAGAAGCCTGGAACTCGGATGGGTATGATATTTGGACTTGCGAGCATTGCGAGTTTAATTGGATCCCCAATTGGAGGAGCTCTGATTGAAGCAAGGGATGGGAACTACTTGGGTGCGCAAATCTTTGCTGGTATAACGATGGCTTTGTGTGCATTGTTTCTCGAGGCAGCTCGAAGGGCAGACAAGAAAAAGTCTCGCGACTTGAAAGATTGAAGCGTGTTGTTATGAAATGAATTTTGAGCATAGCCTAGACTTGTCGTTTGTTCTATAAATATTATATCAGACTAAGACCTATCCGGCAACGCGTAGCTTTCTGTTGGTTAACTATTGGTTCAAACCCTCTCCAAAGGGCTGAAGATGACAAGAAAAGAGTGGACCCGACCCGACTTGATTACGCCTCGCTCTCATGCACTGTCTCTCACATGAACGTTGCATCTTTTCAGAACAGGAAGAGTCAAAATGAACGGTCATGACAGAGACCTCCACACTCAGGAAGACGAGTATATCTTCTTAAGCGCCTGTCCAGATTTTGACCAAACACTACATCAGCCTGGCGCATTAACAAATCCGGTCTTCTCCGAGACTGGCTTCGCCCCTATGGATCAGTTTGACGGCACCCTTGATCCCCAAGACTTCCAACCCGCACTGTTTGGAGAACTTCCGGAAGACGGTACATTGATAGACGACCTGCACAGCCCGTTGCAGGCTTCCGAGCCTCTCGCCCCCGTTGCACCCAGCGTATCAGAACCAACCTCATCCAAACCTGGGAGGAGACTCTCTCTCAACTCGGTGCGGATTCTCAACAAGTGGTTAGCTAGCCATACTCATCATCCATACCCCACTGTCAGAGACGTTGAAACCATTGGACGACAATCTGATCTCAGCCGACAACAAATTTTGAACTGGTTCGCCAATGCCCGACGAAGAAAGAAGTTCAACCCGCCAGACACAACAGATCAAAGTTCATCGGAAGCTAGTCCTCGGGATATCCCTTTACGTCGCCCGCCTACACCAATCGTTCAGCAAAGCCCCCTCGAGAGGTGGCAAAATTCACCACCAGAAGATGAGCCATCCACCATGGCCGCCATTGCAAGAGCAGTATCTGGAACTGGTCAATCGATCGATTCACCAAACTGCTCTCGACTAAGAAACGCACCCGCACCCTCTTCAACGGGTACCTGGGCTAGCACTGAGACATCCGACTCGAGTAGCTCTGCTTACTCTAATACGTCGAACGGATCACTCAGAAGAGTTACCAAAAAACGTCGCCGTGGTGGTCTACGAGTTAGAAATGGTGGCACAAGAGACCTGTTGCAGGTTTCTCATCGTTTTCAATGCACATTTTGCACCGAGACATTCAAGCTGAAACACACGTGGCACAGACATGAGAGAACCCAACATCTCTCACTAGAACAATGGGAGTGTTCGCCCTTCGGACCAACAGTTCTGAACCAACAGTCTGGAACAGTATGTGTATATTGCGGTCTTATTAATCCCGATAATGCCCACTTTGAGAAACATAACCACGATTTATGTCACCAAAGAGAACGAGGAGAGCGGACGTTCTTTAGAAAGGATCATCTAAGACAGCATCTTCGGCTCGTTCACGGATCAGAATTTCTCAAATGGCCTATGGAAGAATGGAAGTCCAAGCATGAAGACGTCCTGTCTCGCTGTGGTTTCTGCGATTTGAACATGACGACATGGTCTGAACGTGTGAACCACTTGGCAGAGCATTTCAAGGAGGGAAGCACTATGGCGGATTGGAAGGGGAATTGGGGGTTTGATGCTGCGACTCTTGATATGGTGGAGTACTCAATGCCTCCATGTCTGTCGCCTCCTCGAACTAATGTGCATTACTAACATTTAACTAGACCTCATAGACTACGAGAGAAACTCGCCGCTCCCATTCTCCACGCAACAAGGCGCTCCATACAGCTCAACAAGTGCATTTGAACTGCTGCAGTTAGAACTCGACTACTTCTACTCAAACTACGTCGACACCAACCAACACATCCCCTCAGACGAGACTCTCCATCACGAAGCATGTTGCATTATTTTCGGCGCCGAGATGTCCTGCCAACAAGCTTCAACAGCCTCATCTTGGCTCCGCGATTTGTTATTGAGCAACCAGATCATAACCACCAATGCACGAATGACGCCTATGAAGAGTGCAGCAAGATCCCGCTTCTCAGAGCTTAAGATTCACAGCAAGAAAGACATATTTGAGGATTGCAAGCTTGAGACTTCTCTGCGTCAGTATGTCGATATGCTTCAACTCTTGAATCTTGAGATTGGGGATGATGAACTGCAGAAAGAAGCTTGCTCGATCATAAACCACATGCCTGATGCTTCACCTATATTCACTCAATTGTTGATCAATCTGGTGTATGGTTCGACAAATTGGTTGGTTTCGTTTCGGGAGAGGGTTGGATTGCCAGCTTCTGAAAGCAATCCACTAACTAATCCCATCACAAGTATTCGAGAATCAAATATTGCGTCTCAGAATATCCTCGGCTCAACCTCAATCTTTTCAGGCCACAAAATTGTATCGCTCAACGACGGCAACATGTATCGAGGTCTCACCAGAGAATTGACCCGTTATGTCGCTCGGACCATTTCATCATTGAACCCAACAAGCCACGTCCCAACGGACGAAGAACTGCAATACCAAGCTCGCTGGATCATGTATGACAGGTGCGTATCTCAACTTCTTTGGGTACCCTTTCATTGACTCATCTGATACTAGTCACGACGTGTGGAACCAGACTCCAGCTGATAACGCAGACTGGCTTGCAGAGTTCAAAAGAGAGTCTGGCCTCTTTTAGGAGTTTTGGGTTAACAGCAGTAAACCCATATCTACGTTATGCACATTGAAGGGTTAAATTTGATCTTGAGTAAATATCTCTTCAGCTCGGACTCCAGCATGACTCGGTCAACGCCGAACGAGCACCGGAAGTCGGTCGATGCCAAGAAGCTGGCTCCGTAGTTTGCGCCACGACGCTAGAATCTAAGCTTAAATGAGCTAAATTAAAAAAATCTCTTCTTCAAAACAATATTGTGACTAAAGGCTAGTTCTCCTGTAGTCACTTGACCTGTAGGATACCTGCTAGGGATCGGGAATAAACATCATTGGATCTTCGATACCACGTGGCAAGTTGTTGTTCTCAGTATTGTCCTTGGGTGTGATGCATTTCACCTCCTGTGAGGAACGAATCAAGGTCTGGAGATATTTATAGGGCACGCCGAAAGCCGAAGACCGGAACGCTTAACGGATATGCTTATCCCCCAAACCCCTGTGCATATGAACTCGTTTCCAGCGATTGATAATCCCTCACACCAATACGACGAACCGAGTAACCGGTTCCGTCCGCCAAGGATATGCTGACAGTGGACCTCGTCAGCGGCCGACCCATGAATTCAGCACCATTTCACTTGTCGTTTGAATCTTGACAGGACTATTACTCCACTAGGATGGAACGGTCTCTTGGCAAATGGGGTCTAGATTATCTCCCATCAGCTCAGGGTCCACCTCCTAAACCGTTGTGGGAATTGCGCCGTGAAGAATACGACGTTAGCTTCGGTAGTTGCACCAAATGTCAGACCGAAAGAGAAGTTTTGCAGGTTTATCTTATAAATCTGATAATCTAAGCGGGGAAGTTGTGAGGGGGACTTTGATTGATAAACAGTTGGTTCTCAAGTTTGATGCTTTGGAGTTTATTCCTGGTTCTCAGTCTTTTGGCACGAGTATTCAAGATGGAGTCTAAAGGTGGTTTCGTTGAAAGCCTGCGCAGTCAGTATCCATGGCCAGTGGACGTGACGATATGCTAACACGGTGAAGCCTTCTTTTTGGGCGCCAAGGCAACTTCCAAGGAAGAACGCCGACTCATCAGGAAGCTTGGTAAATTTTCCCATCGCGATTTTAACCATGATGGTGCTGACTTTACATCACAGACTTCTTCATCCTGGTACGCTGTAAAGAACAGTATTTGAGGATGCGTTTACTGACAGAATCCAGACATACTGCTGTTTGAGTTATTTCTTCAATTTCCTTGGTAAGCTGCAATCTTGATGATGTATGTGATGAACTGAACTAACGGTATTGCTTAGACCGTGCTGCTTTTGCCAATGCCTACGTATGTTCAGCGGAGCATCTCTTGAGAACGTGACTGATAGCATTTAGGTCGCTGGTCTTCGTGAGTCCCTCAACATGACTGGCCATGACTACAACAATGTGCTTTCCGTCACAACAGCTGGGTATGATTTCTCATCTTCCTATGATCACATCGCTTACCATATCTAGAATGGCCGTTGGTCAACTACCCCACGGCATCATTATCCAGAAGGTCGCCCCCCGCATCTGGCTGCCTTCTATGGTTGTCATTTGGGCCGGTTTGACAGTAAGTATCTAATTCATCCATCCGCAAAGTCTCATCGACTAATATTTCTCAGATGGTCAGCGCTGCAGCAAAGAACGTGACTCAACTCTGTGTCATCCGATTCTTCCTCGGCTTCGCTGAGGCCAGCACTTACTCTGGTACAATGTACATCATCGGCTCATGGTACACGCCTGCCGAGATCTCCAAGCGAACTGCCCTCTTCAGTGTGTCAGGACAGATTGGTACCATGTTTGCTGGTGTCATGATGACGGCTATTCACAAGGGTATGAAGGGAATGGCTAGTCTGCACGGATGGCAGTGGGTGTTTTTGATCGGTAAGTTGACTGACTCTCACTCGGCTGAAGGGTTCCGAGCTAATCGTGTTAGATGGTATCATTACCTTGCCTATTGCTGTATTTGGATTCCTCTACTTCCCTGATACTCCAGAGACTACAAAAGCCAGCTACATCTCTGAAGACGAGAGAAAGCTGGCACTCTCCCGACTCCCTCCACTTGTCAAGGATGGCCACAACATCAGCCCCTTGTCTCTGATCAAACGCGTCTTCTTGACTCCCATGTTGTAAGTCTCATAGTTTCTCCCTCATGCACAAGATTGCCTAACACCATCGGCAGCTGGATCCTCTTCTTCTGGTCACCCGTCTGCGCCAGTATTGAAGGCTTCCCCTTCCAGAACAGCTTCCTCCTCTGGCTCAAGTACTACAACGACAAGTTCACCCAGACGCAAATCAACACTTATCCCCTTGGAGTCCAAGCTGTCGGAGTACTCGCCAACATGCTCGTTGCTTGGCATATGGACGCCACCGGCCAACGCGCCCCCGCGACAATTCTTCTCATCCTTATCAATGTTGTTGTAGGAGCCATGCTTCTTGTCAAGAACCTTTCTATGGCTGCTACGATGTTCGCATTCTACCTTGCCGGAACAGCCTACGGAGTCAATCCTCTCATTTTTGGCTGGGCGAATATCATCCTACAGCGATCAGGCGATGATGCTGTTCGTAGCGTTACGCTGTTCTCGATGAATATTGGATCAATGATCATGTGGACATTCTGGGGTATTGTCTTCTACAGTGCTGCTGATGCACCTTACTGGAGGAAGGGTGCCATTGCGCTCCTTGGCGGTTGTGGAGTCATGGCCTGTTACATGTGGCTTATTTACTTCGTAAGTTTCGTGATTTTAAGTTCGATGCGCATTACTCACATTTTCCAGCTCGACAAGAAAACCATGAAGAAGTATGGTTATCGAACTGCTGCCGAGAGCGTTGAGGAGCCTATCGAAGTGGCTGAGTCTGAGAAGGGCAGCGATCCTACTACAGTATCAGAAAAGCGTGTCACCTCGTGAGCTATCGGATGCGAGGCACTGGGATCGATGTGCTTGGAGTCGATGGAATAGAAGCATTCGTTTATAGCTATCCTAGCGAATTCAAGTTCCGAGTCCTGAGAGATTTTGGACAGAAATCCCCATGTCCTCACGAATAATAGTAAATAATGTGAGATTAATCCAGAATTATAATCAAAGTATAAAGATATGACTTGTCATGACTCATTGCTTCGTATGTCTCGCGCTTCTCAGTTTTCTTCGCAGCTTCAGGCCCGAATGTTTCTGATGCAGACCAAGGCGACCTAGAAGATATTTGAGACATTTAAAGAGGGTCAGATGTACCAGAGATTGAATCACACTTATATTTGAACCTGACATCAGCGAGAGATGGTGAGGAGTACCGACTTTCGCCTGATGCCAGTAGAACTTTAGGTTATAGGACGCAAAACGACTAACGACCAGTACATACGACCAAAGGTAGTGGAAAATACGGGATCCCGTCCGCTCTCCCATAGTCAAGCCACTAACCGGCGGATTAGTAGTTGGGTCGGTGACGACCAGCGAATCCCCGCTGTTGTATGTTTATTTTTGCCTTTTTACTCCACTGTAGCCGCTCAGTCCGTGCTGAGATTCCACTGCATGATATCGGAACAGGCTTCGTTTTTTTATTTTTCTTCTGCCTTACAACGCTGGGGTAATGACTCACATGTAATGCAATAACGGCTAGAACTAAAATTTGCTTTGAAGCTATCGCTTATTGAAAGGTATGCCATGAATATGGACTGAGCACGTGCATTACGAACATCAAGACGGTCACTACAAGCGGACTGGCAAAAGAATGAATCAGTGACTGGCTAGTGCCCAGATCCAGGCCAATATAGAGCCAAGCTCATCCCAAGTCTACATAGAACCCTCACAATTTTGTCATAGCTCTTCACCAAATAATATGTTATAAAGAACCTCAAAGTTCATTTTCTATCCTAATCTACCTACTAAATGACACTCCTAACATATCCCAAACTCCCTAAACTCCAGTGTCTCAGAACTCGCATGTTATTCTTAATAACAATCTCCCTGGCCTTCTGTACTCCCGCATCAAAAGCCAAAGCCGTTCCAAATTTCCTGCGTCAAGGTCAGATCTCATTTCGAGATTGATACCTTGACTTCAGAGGCCAAAATAAGCCCCCGGTTCACACACGCTCCTCGGTGTCCTAGTTCTCAATCCCCTTCATCTCCTGCTTCAACTCCCCAACCTCCTTCTCGAGTCCCACAACCATCTCCTCGCGCTTTTCGAGGAAAACCACAAAACGGTTAATCTTCAAATCCGACAATGGAGTGGGCTCCTTCTCAAGCTTTTGGATCTCCTTCTTGAATCCCTCATTTCCCTTCTTGAGGTTCATGATCATGTTTTCACGACCCTGAATCATGGCCTCGAACCATTCCTGGCTGTTACCTTTCCCATTGTTCTTGTTCTCGGGATTCTTGTTCTCGTTCTCCTGGGAGTTCAACTTGTCGTTAATCTTCTGCTCCATTTGACCCTTCCAACCCTGCATGAAAAGCGAAAGCTTATGAAGATGCTGATGAGTCAGAAATGAAAACTGGTTACGAACCTGCGTCTGGAGGACGCTGTTCTTGTCGTTGAGCGTGCCGACCTCCTGCTGCAACATGTTCATTCGCTCCCTGACACGTCCGAGCTCTGCATCCTTGGCGGATGATTCGAGTTCAATGGAGTGCCAGTTGCGGGTGGCCTCATCAAAATTGTCCAGGATATGCTGCTTGAGAGCATTTCCCTCGCGAATCTCCATCTTGAGGTTCTCAATTTCAGACTTGAGGGCCTTCACTTCAGTCTCGGGATCCCTGATCTGAGTCTCGACGTTATTGTCTGCGAAAGGGTTGCGGCAGGAAGCCTCGGCGGGGGATTGCTCAGAAGGTGTGAAAAGCATCGTGGTAGTTGAGTGAGTGGTATATGTTTACTAATTGTTCGTTAGCAGTTGAGGTTGGTAGTTGTCAGTAGTTGCGAAGGTTGGTTGGTGGTTGTTAGTCGTTGTGGAAGGTTGTGCTTGGTGGTTGAGAAGGTTGATTGAGGTTGATGGTTGAGGTTGATGGTTGATCAAGGAAAGGAGAAGTGAGAATTTATAGCTGAATCCTGTTATTTCTCTTTTCTAGTGTTGACTACTGTAGCCCTTCTGTTCAGGTCTGTACAGCTGCGTGTGAGCTCTTTCAGTGGCACTTGATAAACTGTGGCAGTGGCAAAATATGTGTTCAGTACGTATTCAATGTGAACACCACTGTCAACATAAACATGGACAGCGCACAGTGACAGCGTTTTGCCAAGAGCATGAACATGCCAATTAAATAGTATCTGAAATATTGTTCTTGGTATTCTTCACTTCTGTAATTCAAGGGAGTATAACCTAATATTGAACAGACACCCGGACTAAGGGACAGTTTCTTTGGGTGCTTGCACGTCAGTTAACTAAAATTATAAGGAACAGTAACCATTCTCATGCTACGGGGCCTTGTCCGGGAGACCAAGTCCCTGCATTGCTCAAACTAAATACTACAGGTGCTCTAATCTCCCTTTCGCGCGATAGCCTAGAAACCGCATCGCCATCAGAGAAGCCCATTTCACTCAAGCCATCCAACTCATCAGCTTCTCGAAGTACCTCCGCTGGGGTCTCAACCTCGAACACAGACTGAATGTCACCATGAGGTGAGAAACCAGTGAATGTCCACCGTCTTGGCGATTTGTCTAAGCCAAAAGTCCATAGTCGTCGGCGTTCGTAGAAACTGACGATTAGGAGAAGAGGTGCATTGGCAATTCGTGCAAGTAGCACGTGGATTGTGTAAAAGTCTAATGGCGAGAGGAAGAACTTGAGGGGAAGCAGTATGAGTAGTGCGAAGAGGTTAAATGGCGGTGGATATGCAAAGATGGCATCACTTTTGACGCCTTCAAAGGTGAGAACTGCTTTCCGAAACTGGATCTCGACAGCCTCTGACGTGACGATGGTACTGAACCTGTTTGTAAGAAGCGAGACGAGAATCGTGAGGAATAGAGTATTGCCGAGAAATGCGAATGCAATGGTAAGAGCCGGCCCGAGGATGACGTGAAATTGAACGGAAGCTTCGATACCAGTCCCGTCTAAGCCAAACCAGATCCAAAGGAGCCATTTGATGATGGTGAAATCTCCAGGAATAGAGCCATCGCCTGGCGCCAGCCACTGTAGTGCCAACAGAAATCCGGTAAAGCACCATAACGCAAGGAAAGTGAGAATCAAGAATTCCTTCATCATCGCATGAATCGATATGAAGACAATATGATCGGGAAGAATGTTAAAGGCAAGTCTCGTCAGCAGAATCGGGGCTGCGATACAGAGCAAATTGTGCGCTGCTCCGTTTTGCGCACTGCTGACAGACATCTCATATGCCCGCAAGGTGATATACGCTATAAATATTAGTGTGTAAGACAGATCTAGGAATGACCACAGGTTTTGAGAGTGGATCATCCAGCCATGTTCGATGATGGCAGCAAGTTCGTGTAGTACCCAACCAGCTGAATAAAGAATGAAGACAGCTTCGTTTAGTCCCAAGCTGTCGGGGTCGCGGTACTGCATTGTGTAGATATACAGCAGAGTGAGAACGATATAGTGTACCAACTCAATGACATATCGCGTTCGTGGAACCACGAGTCGATGGTGGTCCAGCAGCGGAGCCTTACGAGGCTCATAAAGTGATACTGGTCGATATTCGAAATGGTTCGGCAAGATGTCGATAAACGATAAGGGTGTATAAACAATTTGACCTCGGTACACAGCGTCGATCACCCTCATGCATCCCGATGAGCTGACGAAACTTTTGCTCTCGGAAATGATAGCGAGTTCAAGTGCCGTGAGCTTCCTTTCGTGTCCGCCGCGTTTCTGGATGGGCCATTGTGGATAGCGACCGTATCGCTCAACTTCGGCTGGTGCTCCATGAAAAGGGTCAAATCCTTGGACTAGAATCTTGGAGAGGAGTAGTAATCCGTCCAGACCAGGGTTGTCATCCTGGAAATTTCGCAGAATTTTGATCGCTAGAAGCTCGCATAACGTTGCTCTGGCTATACTGGTGCTTTGGTCGATGACGCTGGATTGCTCGCGGAGGAACTGAACTCTGTTCGCAAGAAGACAGTAAACTGACATGGTCAGCATCGAATATTTCAACTTCGTATTTGTCGAATAAATGACTTACCAGTGGAGAAGTCATTCTCATCATACAGGCGGTCTACCAACGGTCGAACAATGAAGTTATTGACTCTCGGACTTGTCAACTGTTCCAAAGAGTAAGGGTCATCTAAGCACGAAACACATCAGTTGAAGTGATCGTGTTAATGACCAAGAAGTGAGATGTACCTATACTCGCCAGTACAAACTTTCTTATCCTGCATCAAAAGTCACATCAGCAAGCCATGCTATTGGGACTTTTTCCTAAATGTCTTACCGATGCAGAGTGATGAAGACGGAAGGTTGGTGCCAATCTTCTTCCTGTTCGACGTCTGTCTCAGTCCGGTAGCTCTCAGGCACATTATCCAACAGAGGAGCGTCTTCGGGTTCTATCACGTCCCTCGAGTGAATGGATAACCCATCCAAGTTTTGATTCATATTACTCTCACAATGATGAGGCAATGACATGCAGCAACTTGCGTAGATGCAAGTTTTAAAAGGTGGCGTCTCACGATGGGGTTTAAATCACGGTGCGGGGTGGATCTGTAATCTTTGGCGGTTCCGAAATATGTGGATCAAACAAGTCGAGTCTATGATGCTCAGAATTCATTGCGCAACAGACAAACAATTCTTTTAAACTTGCAAAGTAATTGTTCTCATTACTGTTATTTCTCGACATGCCCATGACTTCTATGCGCAGCCAATATACAGTTCGCTCTGCTAAAAAGTCATCTCTCTCTGGACATTTGTCCTACCCCGAAGGTGACGGGCAGTTCTCATGACAGGCGAGCTTGTTAGTGCTAATTGCGTAGTGAATTGACAAAGAAACAAGCAGATTGGGGCTGTGCTGTAAAAATGGCTGCGCCCCTCTCGGTTCCATACGGCTCGTCCAAACATTTTATGTTCCAGCAGACCAAAGCTTGAGCCAAATCAGAGGGTCAATTTGCCCGTGACGATGACGTACGCGCCAATTTCACTTGCTTTGCCTTTGGGGCGGGGAATTTGGATCTACAGGTCAGATGTCAAAGAATGAGGAGCTGTGTATCCGTAACAGTCGCGAAATTGGCCATCATCAGAGCAGCGGTGAGTCAGTGAGCATGATATGACTGGATCAAAAACGACAGAAACAGCGGTGTTGGAAAGGGAGATGAGACTGAATTGGAGAGGGGTGCAGGAAACAACAAAAGTATCATTTGGTACATGGAATTGAGGCAACGACACATTTCCCCTCTTGAAAACATCACGCATGAGTGGATGCTTATTCCAGACAAGCTTTTTAGCGTCGGATATAATTCAAGGGTCTTGATCAAGAATGCTTGGCTGTGCGTGCTTACAGTAGACACGTTGGAGAGATTGAGACTACAAACAGGGATTATTTGCCTCTGTATGAGACCTGGCTTGTGACTTTCAATTTTACGAGGCGGGGTTGCTCGCAGAACTGTCTCGAACACTGAGGGATTTATTTCCCTGTTACTCTGGCATTTACGGGCGAGAAATTAAGCCTGCGACGATGCTGTTCTCGGATGGATCATCAGCCCTTTTGTATTGTAGCTGTCAGGTATTTTCCTCAGCTTGATATTAAGCTCAGAGACTACGTTGGTACCATGTGGTCCGTGTGGAGTCATCCCTGTCATTTTGGAGCTTTGACAGGATCAGCAAGTTCCAGCCTCCCCTCGGTTAACGTTGACAGCTCACACCTATCCCTCTGACTGGCGGCCTCTTTTCTCTGCAGGGAGAATTACCATGTTACTTCCATCTTTCCGATCGTGGAGTTTACTTTCGTAATGGTAATTCTCTCTTTGGCTAGTCACGGAGCATGTCTCATCTCATCCGTCAGTATCCGCATGGCAGTTTGTGAGCGGCATTTATGGCAGAACCTGCCTCGCACCTAGCTTGTTTTGCCCACAGATGCACAATTTCATAGCTTCAAATTATTTTTTAATATTTATTTTACAAATTATGCCTGTAGTTCATCCAATCACCATTCACGTACTCGGAATACGAGGCCTGATGGAAAGATTTTGATACGTCATGGCCACGAGCTAACTTGACAGCACCACGTAGGCTGCACTCATGATGTCGCTTTTGTCTAGGCTTCAACTGCAACATTCCATCATAAAAGACCCGTTACCATCATATCATCTTGTAGCTCACAAGTGATAACCAACTTGACGAGCACTCAACACTCGTACTGGCCGCGGTTTTGTCAAGTTCAACAAAGCAGCTAGATCAACCCGGCTTCAGGTAGAGGACAAGTAACGTTAGCCAGCACAGTATTTTATAAGAACGAATTGAACTGACCACAGCGGACAAGTACGAGAACGGTCGATCAGCCAAGGATCGATGCATTGAGGATGGAATAAATGGCCGCATGGTAACTTTCTGAGTGTGACTCCTTCGATGAGATCCTCTGTACAGATAGAGCACGCTGGCGAAGTATTTTCGTCTCTGGTTCGTATATTGCGATCGATGAATCTTTGATGGCGGCTCGACATATTGGGCATTGTGAAATATCGCTGTAACGCCTCCAGCTTTGGTCGCGCATGTCTTGCTGGATGAGGATTTCTGTACATTGACGTGGAGGTGAGAGGTGGCAGGTGAATGTGTTTATGTATTCTAGTGTTGTAAGTAACCTTCGGCATGTTTTCCACGGCGTCTCGTCCCAGGCCTGAAGTGATCCTGAAGCGTGGAAGTTGCTGGTCGAGGGCTCGCTGGATGTGTCGACCGTGCAATAGCCAATGGACAAGACATATAATAACAATGATTAGAATAACGACGACGCAAAGGACAATCCCCCACATTGTGATCGTTTTAGTGTCATGTTTGGCATCGTTGTTGTTTGCGGAGTCCTCGGATTGTGCCATGTGCGTCACGGGGAATGAATTAGCAAGAATTGAAAAATGTAGTTTAATATAAGCATTGGAGTATTTGAAGTTAAGTTGTAGGATTCAAGTCGAGAATTAATCCTCCGGAAAGCAACTACCCTTGTCCATCTTGAGGATTGGTTGTTGTGTTTTCTTGACATCAAATATCTCAAACAATGACCCGATTGGTTCTCGCAGGGATCCTCCCCAAGGGGTCTGAGGGCACATGCTTTTTGTTCTCCCATCAACATGCCGGGAATGGGAATGCGGGAATAGTTGATCGACGAGGGGTGTCTCTAGTGCTTCAGTACTTGACAAGTATACGGTGAAAAGGAATGCATTGGTAGGTAGTTTCTCCAGCTAATCTATGGCTCAAACAGAGCCCCAAAATAATTAAAAGCCTCTCCAAGCTCTTAGAAACCTTTAATTGTACTTATTGAAGGCTTCATAGTGCTGGTAGGTAAACTCTCATTCACCATGTTCCGGTTCTTACAGTTAAGGCAATAATCCATGATAATCGTACATCCGTTTGAGAGGTATATATGTCCACAAACATCAAGACCATGTTTCTTCTTTGCAAGATCGCGACTGCAAAAAGAATATTAGTATATATCTAGATCGTAAGGGAAAATTACTCACGCCTTCCTGATTTCTTCACCAGTCATTCCAACACCATAATCCCCATCGCATTGGAATTTGATAACACAAGCAGCCTTACCAAAGGTTACCATCGAAAGACAACCCCATTTTGACCTAACATATCGAGAAGTGTACTTTGTGAAAACGTGATCCCATTCAAATTTGATGGCAGCTTTATCACAAGCAATCTTTAGTCCGTTTCTTGAAATCGGGTCTTTTGTACCGCATTGCCCGCCGCCCTTTTTATCAAAGGCTGTCTGAGTAGCTGTTGGAGTTCGGACTCTCGATGTTTTCACTACACTGGTTGTCTTTGTGGTTGTCGAGGTGGTAGATTCTTCGATGTACAAGGGAAAAGGATATTTTGTATATGCGGCGCATTTGCTGTTGACGAGAGTTGCTGATCCGCTGTAAACCATGCCATCAACGGTCGTTGAACAGTCACAATAAGGTGTCTCAACCGCAGCATCGAGGTTCAACTCGCAGGGCTTGTACGTTTTGGTTGCCAATTGGGTGGTAGATGACGCTATTCCGGTCGCGTTTTCAATGCCTCGGGTCATGGTAGCCAGTGTTCTTGGCATCAAGGTGGGAATTAAACCCCCAGGCTCTGTAGTGAGAGTGGCGATTGCCACTGCAACTGCTTCCCTGGCGAGAAGTTGTTAGTGTAGTCCGAGCGATTATCTTCCACAATTGAAGCCGTGACTTTCTTGTGTTGGGGGATATATTTGTATACTCACATGGTTTCTGGTTCAAGTCATGTATGAGATTGACCTTGTACAGTCTACATATGTCTCGGCCATGCGAGTACCTTATTTATGCACAATCGGAGAGGGGGGTTTCGGTCACGTTGAAAAGATTGCCTTTCAGCCAAAAGCTTGAGAATGGGCGCCTGTGAGGGGATTGAAGTGTAATTTCCAGATGTGAGGAGATATGTTCTTATCAATGGCCAGGACTCAAAGTCATTTTTGCTTACCGAAGTCAAACCATAGATCTCGACATCATCATTACTTCCACCAGGCTCATTCCCCTCGACAGGTTTGGTGATTGCATCAGGTGACCTCTGCCGGGGAGCATTGTTGGATTGTGAAGCATCAGAGTTTGTGGCGGTAGTCTCGTACTCTCTTGTCAGTCGCTTGTCTCAGCCTCCATAGACTCTGAGGCCTCTGACGTATCCGTAGACGCAATCGAGGAACCTAAGTCATCAGTTCCATTCGCTGTCTCCGAACTCGGTGTGAATTGTAGACTTGGTGCACATGAGGACGGTTTGTTAAGAGGGATGGCTAATATGCTTTGTGAGTGCCTCAGGCACCAATTCTCGCTATCAGCTGTGAATGCCTACCTAACTAATCACTCTGAAATAGTAAGATTGCATAGCCACATATCATAACCTTCAGCAACAGCTTGAATCCCCGCGGCCATCTTTCCGCCTTCGATATCTTACCCAGTTACACTGAAACGGAACAGCCATGGATTTCAGCATACGAACACGGGAAGTTGGTGGAGAAGAAGGAGAGTGGAGGTGGAACGCGCTTTGGGAGGCTCGAGTCAAAGAACTTCCTCTGCTTCCCAATCCCCGACCCCGCGCCTTGACGCCTGATCCTTTCTCCAATTCTGACTCCGAATCTGGCTTTATTCAAGCACCAATACCCTTGTACCAAGAGTCGTGTTCTTGGTTCAAAATACCGCCGAGTATTCGCAGAGACATTCTTCGACTAGCCTTTGGAGATGCCCGCCTTCATATCTATATGGGGTACAACCATCCCGATGTCGCCACCCATCCAGACTCTCCATGGCACTGCGGTATGGTCTTCGGGCCTGAAGATTGCTGTGATCTCGAAGAGCGAAGTTTGGATACAACGCAACCATACGCATGGCAATGGTGGGGGTCAAGATGCCATCGCTATCTTCCTGATGAAACAGAGGATCGAGGCCCCATGACTCACGACGGTTCCTTGGGGCCATGGGAAGACCAATGTCGTACAGGTAACTACGATAGCATTTGCGAGGCATGGAGAAAACGAGATGGGCCCTCAGCGTGTCACATTGGAGTAATGGGCTGGCTCCTGTCTTGTCGCCAGAAGTACGTCAAAATCTATCTTCCGCAACACAATCAAAAGTCTGGCTTCGCTAACATTTATTTGCAGCTACGATGAGGCTGTTGAGGTACTCTATCATACAAATACCTTGGTCCTTGAAGGATCACACATGATTAGTCGTCTTTCTCAGTTGATACTCCCTCAGCGACTGGCGATGATGACTTCTCTTGAGATTACATGGCAACTCAAAACAAAATTCACCCCCAAGTCCAAACAGTATCATGACGATCTTGACGAACGACATCTTGAGTCTATCTTCAAAATGCTCTCGCCAACACGGTTTCCTGCTCTTCGTCGACTCTATATCTGGTTCTCTGACGAGGAAGAAGCCTGGCTTGAAGTCGCTGGTTTCAAGGCTTATCGAGATACCATCTTCAAACACTTGGATTCATTCGCCCAACAGATGACTCACCTCGACGAATGTGCATTCGCAATCCCGCACCTTCTCTTCGGACCATTGCATTACCGTATAGCAAGCATGTCTGAAGTACCAGACGAAGAGGGACATAGAATGCACCTACATAAAGATTCCTACCGACAGGTCTGGCGAGACGTCAATGGTGAGATGACTGTCGTGCGGTTACCATACGTCGATAGCTATCCAAAGCCTCCTTATCATTTGCTCCAGGGGGATAACCAAGTTGCTGGGTACTGGATTCTCCAAGAGTCAGATGATCCACGGCCCGAGAGAAAGCTCAAGAGCCACCCACCCTATGTTTGGCATAGAACGTTGCTTGATAGGGTGTAAAGACGGGATACTCGAATGGGGATATTTGTATTTGTATTCAATACAATTTAGAGCTCCTTTTAGACACGTTTGCGATAGCATGACTGGTGAGCGCCAGGCATCATATACCGGTTCTTGTCTTAATTTTGAACGACAGCGGAATTTCTATAGTCGATATTGGGGCATTTCAATGTTAATTTACGTAACATTCTGGCTATTACAAATCCTATCTATTCCAGGCCTCACCTCCACTCATCGTTAATAGTACTGCTACTGTCACACTTGTTGCCTGTCAAAGCCCTATTATTCGGATCACTCTCCCAAGTAACCGCACCACTGCTTGTCTTCTTGATATACTTGTACTCAAAGCTCGTGTCAGACGGGATCTTCACCTTTGCCGTCCACAATCCTTTGGTGGACTGAGAAGCCTCAAGTGCAATACCATCCTCAGGAGCCCAGTTGGAAAGCTCAGTAACTGAGCCGACGATATACACCTTCTGATCAGACGAAACCTCAACATTCTTCACGTTGAATGTGATAGTTATGTCGCAAGCTGGAGCTGCTTCGCATACAACAGGAACCTTGTTGGCACTGCTCTCTTCCCAAGAAGGAGGAACGATGCCACCACGGCGCTCGGCAGTACCGACGAATGAGGCGTAAGACCAAGTGAGGTGAACAGCTGACTTTGGGGTTCCGGCTGACTTGTCGAACTGTTCAGCAAGGGAGCCGTCTTTGGGGGTGTATGTCTGAACAACAGCTACAAAGCCATCGGCATATGAAGTGACTGCCTTGAGGATCGAATTGTATGTCTTTGAGCTCTTGCGGTACGTGCCCTTGGACACCTTGGGCACAAGATCCTGGAAGAATGACAACGACACATCGTCAACTGTAATGGAACCAATCTTTTTCCACTGATAGACAGCGGCGTAGAGTTGTTCCGCAGCAGCAAGTGTAGCCAAGTACCATGGGTTTCCATCGTAGTATACATCTTCACTGTATCGGCCAACTGCAGCGGCTTTGCCTCGGCCTCGGTTCTTGTTGACACCGTAGATAGAACGGAAGGAGTCGACTACTGCCTTGTGATTTGCAAGCGCCCTTGACGAACACGGCTGGAATGTTGAGTCGGAACATTTCGAAGAGGGGTCGAAGGTGTGAATCGACGAGAGTATCGAGTTGGCATCGAGTCCCTTGCGGCCATCCTTGACGTTGATGTTGGAGTCGATGTAGCTGCCAGTCCAGAAGCTCTGAAGGAAGCATAGAACACGAGGAGCGCTAGCCGCACAGTTGGGGCAGGATTTACCCAGCTTCTTGGCAAGAGAATTTCCTTCGACGAGGGCGCGATGAGAAGCTGAGAGAGTGAAGAAAGAAGACCCGTTGATCTCCTCCCACAGGTCATAACCAGTTCGGTTCCAGAACTTGGTGGTATACGCAAGGTCCTTCTCAATGACCGGCCAGACCTTGTTGATAGCCTTGGAGCGATCGCCATGAGAGATGAGCCAGTTAGCGTACAGAGTCAAAGCTGTGGCTCTCAACGGAGGACCATCGCGCTGTGGACGACCCCAAGATCCGGTGAATGCGGTGAGATTGACGTGGAATTTGGGTTCGCCAAGACCGCCAGTCTCAGGGCCGCCAGATGGGTTGGAGACGCCCTGGAGTTTGGCTTGTGCAGAGACGTATTCGTCAATCTTGCGCTGGAGAGATTTGTCTCCATGGATGAATCGCTCAATGAGAACTTTGTACGTCAATGCCGAGTCTCGGGTCCAAGTGTACCAGTCTGAGTGTTGTTGTCAGTTGATGATCAGGGATATCGGAGAGTTGAACTAACAATCAGGATCTGTCCTTGACGGACTTGCTACAACGGCACCCGGTGCTGCGCCCTGTGCGCGTTTACCGTCGGCACCAATGTTGGCAAGAACGCCTTTGATGGCGACGTCGGCCTCTTTTACGATGAAGCGATCCAGGGATCCTTGGCCTGGCGATGCTGTGACTTGGCCTGGCAGTAGGGTCAAGGCCGTCAGGCCGTAGAGTATTTGAGTAAACATCCTCAGCGATTGAGGCTTGAAGCAAAAGAATGGAGAGTACTCTGTAGAGCGATGAGAACAAAGACAAAGCGAGTCAGTTGATGTAGATCAATACAGATGATCTGGTTTATATATCCAAGCCTGGGATTCGCGGAATAGTTCCTCTCATCATGATCCCATTACATGCTCAACTGCACTATCGAATTAATTACGCCGAGAAACCCCAACGACTCCCAACCAATAACGTTTGCAACCCCAGAAAATTCTATTTAGCCTCATGACGTTTCTGGGGTAAGTTCGCTGATCCTTCATCATCCCCGCACTCGAGATGCTCCCCTGGGCTTAGCTCATCAGGTCACATCGGTCCGTTTTATGCACCCGTTGGCAAAACTGTTCGATGATGGAATCGTGACTGCGGCACGGTAAATATGCAATTCGTGAGTATCGGGCCGTTTTATTTGGTGTTTGAGATGAGTTGTTAATAACGGCTTCTGTCTGACAATATCACATGTGAACGCTGAGCTTAATTGTGTCGCTAGATTGTTTTGGGTAATAACCGCGGCAGACCGAACGTTGAGAGAGCCAGGCGTCTATAGCCGCGATTTTTGGTACAGGATCCTCGGCTGGTATTGGATTCTAAACGTAAGAGTTTCATAAAGGTCATGGTAGTGCAATAGTCCGAAGGGTTGTGAGCAATAAGATCAGAAAAGCTGTCTGGCATTGAGAATAAGACAAGACTTGATATTAACTTTATTTCTAGACTTATTTTCCATGCTTGGTTTCTAATTAATAGATATACCCTACTAAGTCTCACGCTAATAGCTAAAAGCTCCCATTTTGCCACTGTTAAGGGTACAGGGTATGCTGAACTATTTAATATTACGGGGCTTAGCCAACAGATGTCTGCAATAGGCAGTTAATTTATTTGATAGAAAAGATATAATACTTATGAGATGAGACTCGTTCAAGTTCTTAGTTTATTTGAGTTGAGCACTTTTCTCTATTTCTTTAAACTCAGCTTTGACGTAAAGGTCTCACTGTGCTAGTGATTGTTTCCAAAATTTTATAACTTCACAACAGCCAACCTAGCCGAAGACTGCGACTGCGAGATTCAAGAAGTTTCTTCAATCTTATGAATATAGCATGAATTTGAGCGAGGTCATAATTAAGATAACTTTTTGTTTTCTAGAATATTATATCTCTATATATCCAAATAGCATTCCTGTCTAGCATCCATTACGTAAGGCGCCGTGGCAGAGTGGTCTAATGCGA